>PVIA01003443.1:0-169006 GCA_004024845.1 Tonatia bakeri | reverse complement strand
CCACCTCCCTCCCATTTCCACCCCCCCCCCTAGTTTTTGTCCATGTGTCTTTACACTTATTCCTGTATACCCTTCCCCTTTTCCCCTAAAATTCCCTCTCCTCTCTCCTCTGGTCACTGTCAGCCTGTTCTCTATTTCAGTGTCTTCGGTTATATTTTGCTTGTTTGTTTGTTTTGTTGTTTAGGTTCCTGTTAAAGGTGAGATCATATGGTATTTATCTTTTATCACCTGCCTTATTTCGCTTAGCATAATGCTTTCCAGTTCCATCCATGCTGCTGCAAAGGGAAGGAGCTCCTTCTTTCTTTCTGCTGCATAGAATTCCATTGTGTAAGTGTACCATAGTTCTTTGATTCATTCATTTACTGATGGGCACCTAGGTTGCTTCCAGCACTTGGCTATTGTAAATTGTGCTGCTATGAACATTGGGGTGCATAGGTTCTTTTGAATTGGTGTTTCGTGTTTCTTAGGATATAATCCCAGCAGTGGAATTTCAGATTCATTTTTAGTTTTCTGAGAAAATTCCATACTGTTTTCCATAGTGGCTGTACCAGTCTGCAATCCCACCAACAGTATGCTAGCATTCCCTTTTCTCCACAACCTCTCCAACACTTGTTTATTTGCCTGAGAAAGGTGAAGACATAGAAGAGTGACTACAAAGGGGCATTTAATAATTTTAGGATAATAAAAATGTTCTATATCTTGGAATAGTAATTACATAAACACACCTATATGACAAATTAAAAAGTTAACTTAAAATGGGTACATTTTAATTAATTATACATAAGTTATACTTCAATAAAATGGATTTTAAAAATGTAAAAAGAACCCTAGTTCACCGTTGGTGGGATTGAAAACTGGTACAACCACTGTGGAAAACAGTATGGAATTTTCTTAGAAAACTAAAAATGAATCTGCCTTTTAACTCAGCAATTCCACTGCAGGGATTATACCCTAAGAACCCTGAAACACCAATCCAAAAGAGCCTATGCACCCCTACGTTCATAGCAGCACAATTTGTAATAGCTAAGTGCTGTTGTAACCAAAGACCTGTTGGTTCTTTTTGTATTTTTAAAATCCATTTTATTGAGGTATAACTTATGTATAATTAATTAAAATGTACCCATTTTAAGTTAACATGTTAATTTGTCATATAGGTGTGTTTATGTAATTACTATTCTGAGATATAGAACATTTTTATTATCCTAAAATTATTAAATGCCCCTTTGTAGTCACTCTTCTATGTCTTCACCTCTCTCAGGCAAACATTGGTCTGATTTCTAACACTATGAATTAGTATCATTTGTTTTAGAATTTCAGATGAATGAAAACATATTATATACATAATTTTGTATAAGCACACAATAAACATACAATATTCTGACATCCATATTCATAAGTAAATCTGTATTCTGTTATTTGCAAGAGATGAGGAGCTGAAACTGAAAGGCTTCAGAAAGGATTTCAGAAGAGTTGTCATCCGATGTGGAAGGTTATTTAAAACAATGCAAAGAAAACCCACTGTTAATCTTAATGTATGTCTAGTCTTATTTATTGCACAATATGGTGACATTGCCTAGCTAGAAGCAGAGAACAAGGTCATGTCTTGAAACAAGACCACTTACCAAACAAGCTGAGGAAAAGACAGTGAAAGGGAGCCTCCAAGGTGGCCCCAGTGACTCCGAACTCCTGTGACTCATTTCTATTGAACACAATCAGGTGGAAGTGATGGTGAGGCTGGGAAACTAGGTCACAAAAGGCAGCATGATGGTTTTTTTTTTTTTTTTTCCATTGCTCTCTACCTACCTCCCCCTCTCTCTCCTGCCATGTCATAAATAGCTGTAGTAAATTCACATGGCAAAGAAATGAAGTCTGAGCTTAGACTCAGGCCTGCTGTGCCCACATCCCCCCTACCTCCACCCTGGACATTGCAGCCTTTAAGGAGACTGAGGAAGAACCACCCTACTGAGCCACTCCTAAATCCCCAACCCCAGAAACACCTACATATGAATATTAGTTATTTTAAGCTACTAAGTTTGAGAATAATTTGTTTCACAGCTTTTATGTAAGATCATTAATGCAATAACTAACCTGGATCAACCAATGAGAACTCTAATAATAAGTGTTACACTGAAGTGAGATACAATCTTCTTCTTCTGCCCAAACTTCCTAGGTGTTGGGTCTCAACCCCTCAAAAACAAAAGCCCGATATTTGTGGAAGGGTGTTTTATGACAAAGGCCTCAGAGCTAAGTGAGGATGTGTCCTACAAGGACCCCAGTGCCAAGCCTGAGCCCATGGGCTAAAAGAAATTAAATTTAGCAGACAACTCTAAGTTACACTTAGGTTTACTAAATGTCTTTATCCCCAAAACTTCAGAAAAAAATAAAATTACAGCATGGTTGGGAGAAAATATAAAGGGATGGAACATTATAAGCATGTCATAAGGACTGAGTTGTAACCCCAGCTACAGATAACAGCCACTTCTATTATACATGGCCAAGCAGTGACTCATTATGTCCTCTGGCAGTATATAAAGTGGCATAGCACTTTGACAAGTAAACCAAATAAGAAATACACAGAGTTGAATTCTAAAGCAGTGCTTCTCAAACCTTAATAGGGACTGCCTCTATCTACAAAAGGTCAGGCTGGGACCCGAGAGTTCAAACAAGTTCCCAGTGATAAACATGCTGCAGGTCCACAGACCAGAATTTCAGCAATAAGTTCTAGAGCACATACAAGAGTGACTGACCATGAAGAAATAAATAACACGTTAAAATGGACATTGTTCAAGGCCCCAAATTCCTGCAATTAAAAACATGGGAGCTTAGAGTCATTCTTAATTGGATATTTTTGAAAATATGACCTCATTTTATACTTATAGACTGGTTAAGTCTAGATCACAAAGTTTCTCTCTCTCTCACACACACACACGCACACCCACATATAAACAGAGGGATTTGGAGGTCATCAAGTGGCTTCAGAACTGTGTTCTTGTCCCAGATATGTCTGTATGTCTCTAAGGATCCATCATGAAAATCCTGTTTCAATATATATGACACACTTCATGTTAATGCAGAGAGAATTGGGAATTCTTCTAAGAATTTCAGCAGACAACATTTTAGAACTTGAGCCAAAGAGCTTTTAATAAACTATTTTTTTCAAATGAAGGGAAGCTTAAAGCAAGATATGCATTTGTATAAAAAAAAATCTAAGCTTATTTGTAACCTTGACAAATATTTATTTTTCTTATTTACAGAGACAGAATATAGAAAATTTACCATTTTAAAAACTGTCTTCTACCCCAGAAAGGTACCTTTTTCTATTTAAGTAATTTCTTTCTCATTATTATGATGGTTTTCTTTGTTTTCAAAAACATATATTCAGCACATAGCAAAATTACTATCATTAAAACAGGGAATACTTTCCCTTTCTTCCTAAAAAAAATGTTAAATTCTCTTTTAAGTTGTGCTTCTGTCTTTCCTACTTATTTTGAATCATTTCTATTAGTTGTCATCCATTGTGTGGAACAAGCTTAAACAAGCAGATTGTATAATTTCCTTTACTAGTAATTACAAAAGACAGTTTCCTTCTAGTTTTAAGAGAGTTTGGGTTCCTTATTTCTCTTAAAAATAAATAAAGTAGAAACTATATTGCACATGTCTGGGGACTGCTTCTACAGTCTTTACTAGTGACACCAGAAATGCCTTTTTTTATTTCAATCTTCATTTAACTAAACTCAAGAAGGTAAAGCACCTATAAAATTACGATCACTGATTAATATCAAATCAGTCCAAAGGCAAGCAAGGAGCTTAATATAGCAAAAATAAAGTGATGCTGTTTATACTGAATTTTCAGTTAATTTATTTTCTTTGAACTGCTGATTGCTTTAAGAGAGGCAGGTATAAAAATGCCTCCAATAAATTGCTGCATCTCAAACAACCTGGTATGTTGTTGGATTTTATGTCTGGCATCCTAATGAGAACAAATGGCTTGCAGTCTTCCGAGACTGACCCACTTAGTCATTCACACCATCCATCCAATGAGATTCACATCATCCATCCAATAAGGGACTGCTTCAGAGGTACAAGGTTACACCCTTGCCACAATTATTCTGTCTAATGAGGTACCACAAGATGTCCAGTAGTTCAAAGGAGTGTGGTAAGGGCAGCTGAGGATAAAATATTTGGTATCCTTACACTGAAGTATGGATACAAATTTCTGAGCCTGTCCTTGTCAGTATATAGTTAAATAAAAAATGCTACTTCTTTATGGAATAATTTGCACTTTAAAGAGGTAGAAGTGATGTGAATTTTACTTTCAGGTTGTCAAGAAGTGAAAAAAACAACACTCAGAAAAGTACCCCCTCCAAAAGCTCAATGACAGGTTGACTTGATTATTCAAATGGTAATTTTTTATAGTAGATAATTAGACCATATGTTAACCTCAGAATTTAAAATAACTAATTTGCTTATATTGTGTGGTTCTTGTCTAACTCAGGTTACATTTTCAGAGTTAAAAAAAAAAGGAGCATAGGTCAAAACCAAGTATCCATTAACATATTACTGTATCTACAGAAATCCCTAGAACTGTATTAATTATCTAGGCAGCTGCTTTAAAGAAGCTTTTTTAAGTTAATTGCTAATTAAATAAAACTAATGGTGAAAAGTAAATTAAAAATAAAAACAGAGACAAACTATAAAAGATAATGAGGCAATTTATGACTAATTAAATAGCTTTACATGAATTTTCCCTCAAATAACCAATAATTACTTTCAAATAAGTTGGAAAAATCAGTGACAATTCAGTAAGCTCTCTTGGCTTCAAAATTTCTAAAGTGAGGCAAACATTGCTCGGGCTTTTTGGAAAGACATGTTTCCTTCTCAGTTGGCTCATGAAATCAGTTGATCTTCCGTAGGCAGCTGGATTTTCTTTTTCGGCTCATTATGCCGAGGAGTCTCAGAGTACCATCTACACCTTAAAATACAAATTGCTCACATTATTTAATAGCTCTATAAGCTTTTTTATTTGATTAATGAATGTCATTATGCATTTCCATAATAAATTAAAATTAGAACTATATACATGTTAGTGATCCGCATTAGCTGTTTTCCAAAGCCCACCATAAAGTGCATTGCTAAAATATTTTTCTATGAGTTATACCTACTTTACTTGGAAAAAAGCAAACACAACAGAATAATTTTTCATAAGAAAATTAAGGTAAGACTTTAAACATTAAGAATAGAATATAATAGTCGTATGCAATAACAAGAAAAAGTGCATAGGCATTAGTCCAGTGTATATTAATTAAGGACTATAGAACCTAAAAGAGAAAGGACCAGCTATTGTCATTGCCTTTACCCCTTTATGCACATGATTTATAGTTTTAAAAAACCTTAATTAAAGCTATTTTCCTTTCAAATAATTTCCTTCTAGTCCTCCACAGTCACAGTTACATACATACAAACATACTTGTGCATTTATACATACAATTGCTTTCTGACAATGCTACAAAAACATATTCAGGTAGACAATAAGAGATCTGCTTTACAGATGAGAAAACTAAAGTTTGCTGACACAGCAAATAGCTGAAAATCAAGAATCTAGTAATTAGTAGAGTTAAAAATGATCTGAGTATGACTATTTCTAAAACCCAGGTTCCTTATTAATGCTACTATTAAATACTGTATTTAAAAATAGTGAGCTGTTTCTTTTGCAATCAAATGTATTAATCATTTGTTTTGTTACAGAATGTATATTGAACACAGAAAGATAAAACATTATTAAAATTTCCCTAAAGCACTTAATTATGTTTATATATAATATATTTCACACACATATGTGTGAGTGTATATATGCTAATTAATTTACTCACATTTACCGAGTCCCTGTCATACACAGGCAATAGATTAGACCCTGATAGGCTATCAATTACTAATATAATTTTTTTCTTAAATAATATTGCATTTTGTGGTTATAAACAATGACCAATATCTATTCTAAAGGCAGTATAAAAGGAAACAATGAAAAAGCTGACATATTTAAATAGACTATTGTGTCTTATGGGTATTTAATGTAATGTATATGTTAATTATTTTTATTAAGTAGAGCATTGGTGAAATTTATCTATACCTTCCAAGTAGGTGTAATGGTAAACATGTTGAAGAATTGGTAGATATTTGAACATAAGCTGATAGTCAAGAATGGAAGTTAAAGAAAAGGAATTTACTTTGTTAGGAGAAATTAATTTCACTACGTGAGAATTGGCTAAACTGTAAGTTAAAATTCTTATAATTGTCTACAGTATCTGTATTTAGCATTAGAATAACATTTGGTTATTCTCATAAACATTTGGATACTGCATGAACATTAAGTATAGTGTGTTCAAGCCATGAAATATTTGACTGGTTATAAAGACCAAGCCTTAGGTCGTATGTATAATTTTTGCCAGATAAATTAAACCAAACATGAAAAATGTATGGGTGTTTTCTAAAACGGCTGCTCCAAAAAAGCTGAAAAACATTATATAGGTACATTTATGTATTGTTATTAAGGAGTTTTACCTAGGGTACATCATAATCTTTTGAGTTATTTCTGTTATTATAAATATCAAATGAAATACTAGGAATTCCTATAAACAAGTGCTTCATTACCAGAATTAAAGATAAGAAGGAATATAAAAAGGGCATCCCAAATATTGTTTCCCAAAATATGTTATTATTTGGTACCAAGACCATCTACTAAAATTGCTTAATACATGTGTGTTTACATATGCTAAGTAATTGATTTATAGCCTATAATAATTCCATGTTTTACTTGATTTTCTCTATCCAAAATAATTTTATCAGAAACTAAACTTTGTGTAAGTACACTTTGAGGACTATCAGGGGTTCATTCTTCAAATGAATGTACTGAGGTAATGCAATGATTTACCATCTGACTCCATGAAGAAAAACTGGCATATTATTAACACTGAAATAGCAAATCAATAGAAATCAAAAAATGCAGTTCAATTCATTTAATACCCATTTAAAAATAATTAATGACTTCAAGCTTTTTAAGGAGTTAAAACAGCTCATTTTATATTAGAAAATATTTTTAATTAAAACATCCTGCACTTCAACAGCAAGTTCTATAATGTAACTGCAATGGTAAGCAAAGATTTCATTAACTTCCGCCAGAAGTCTTAGATTTAGAAATATCAGCTGTAATTAGAAAAATTAAAGCTACACTTCAGAATTAATTGAAATTATTAAAGTGTTTACTCTTGCATTATTTACAGCTGGAATGTCAGCAAGAAGTACTTTATACTTTCTCATAAGTAATTCTACAATGTAAATTAAAAACATAACATGACTTCCGCTGAACATTGGGTGTTTCTATGTGGATCTGCTATACACTTTCATTCTATTCTAATGTTCTGGACAACTTCATAACAATTCTTCTCGGGGAAAGCATGAAGGCTAATGCATTCTTTATAGATTAGATGGGAGTGACGCAAGATATGTTCATTTGCTGCCCTCATCAAATCTACCACCAGGTACGCAAGAAACCAAGATCATCTTATCAGAAAACTGAATTGTGGATGAGTGACCAGCAAGCCACAGTTGAGGTTCAGTTTTCTAAAGTAAGAAAATTTTTCAAAATCTAAAGAGACTTGGATTTAACAATAAAGTATTGATTCTATGTTTTTAGGAAGTAATTTTTTGACTTCATCTTAGACATATATTCAAGTTTATTATAAGTATTATGCATTTTGATTTTCCTAGCTTAAACTAGATGTATCATCAGAAAAAGGAATTAATTTATTATTAAAGTATTAATTTAAAGTAAATAAGACTCTGTCCATGATTTCTGCTTAGAGCTTACCCACCCAGATTTATTAGCATGGAAAGAATGAATAAAGGTGAATGAATGAAGTTAAAAAAAATAGCAACAACATTTTAGCAATCTTCTTTAAAATGTACTTCCTTGAATAAGTCTGTGTAGACAAAATTATATAAAAGCCCAATCACACTCTTTACTGTACAGAAGTCTGGACCAGGGGTTAATTTACCTGAGTTCTGATTTCACCTTTACTTCTGAGAAATAATTATAAGACTTTGGCATTGAACATCTTGGAATGTTCTCTTCTTCACTATTAGTGAAATTAAATATTTTGCACAACATTTTTATTGCTAATATCAACTACAGTATAGATGGTAAAAGATCTTAACTACCTAGTCAAGATTCAGAGAATGGTACAGGATATAATGAGAAGGGAGATAATGTAAGCTATCACTAATTTTTGATAAGAAGGGGATTGAATGGGAAATATGCAGAATATTAACTCCTTTAATATCTATTTTCTTCTTCAATATTTTAGTAATAGTAACTCCCACATTTTAGCTAGGTGTACTCAGCTAAGTACAACATTTCCTGGTTTCCTGCACGGCCAAGTATGACCATGTAACTAAATTCAATGAAGTAGAAATGAAAATTCCCTTGAAGCAAAGCTGTTTTCCTTGTCTTCCTATATATTATGATCTAAATTCCACATGCAGATGGGAACAATTCTCTCGATGATAGTTGAGCAACAAAATGGAAGAGACCTGGGTCCATAAATGCCCTTATGAAACAGTGTTATCCCATCAGGTTGGGCCACTCACTTCAGGGCTATTAGGGACAAAATAATTCTATTTCATTTCAGAGACTTTGTTTTGGGGTCTCATGATTATAGTATCTTAGGTGATAATCTAACTTGTACCACGTTGAATGCTAACTATTTAAATTATAAATATTTACTTTGCAAGTGGTTTTTCTTTTTGCAGTATAGCATGTGAGTTTATAAAGATCTTAAATTTATTTAATTTTATAGTAATTAGGAATCATGACATATGAACCAAAATGTGAGAGATGGGCTACAAAATTCTTCAACTAGTTATTAAATGGGAAAAGACACACAGAAAACAAACAAAACAACTGCTCACCAGGACAAATGTTGCAAATTATTTTCAAAGTTTGGTTACAAGTATATTACAACTTTCGCAACTATCCTACATGTTTGTTAAGTAACTTAACCTTTTGCTCCCATTATGTAAAGTTTTCATCAACAGCAGAACATGTTGGTTCTCTCATCTTCTACTTACAAGTTTCCGCCCCCTGAGTCTTTAAAATCTTCCAAAAGATCACACTTAATAATTATGAACTCTAGTCACTGATATAAAGAAGCAAGTCTCCCAACAGTATAGGTTCTTTAAATCATAGAAATATTTTAATATGGATATAATCAACATGTTCATAGTCATAACATTATTTATTGGATTTATGGTCTAAAGAAAGGGTTCATAAGCGATATTTTCAAAGGTCATTTAGGTAGAACCTGTGATTATATCACTTGTTTTGTCTTATATTACTTTAAAATCAGGAGTACTTTCCTAAGGCATTCAAAACTGATTATCTTAACAAAATCAAAGATTTTTTTGAAACCATTATACAAACAATTTTCCTTTAAAAGTAATTTCTACTTGATAATTCCACAGAAAAGTAGCATATGCTCTCCAAATACTCAAAAGTTTTTATCTAAAATATTAAAAAGTATTTTAGTATTAAATACTAAATACTAAAAAATATTTTAGATAAAATTATCTAAATACTTAGTAGCACGTACTGTTACTGTTTTCATCTGCAACATTATCTTTAAGACAGATTTCATGTTGCACAATGTGTGCTGCATGATACCTGGAAAGTACACTCAAATTCTTAAGATTGATGAGAGTAAATACATACATGCCATACTCAACAGATGTTACAGTAGCATCTCCAGCAACAAAGACCTGGAGCTCAGCCAGCTGTGAGCAGCAAAGCCTGTGGCTGTGGGAGCTGGGCTACTGTAAGAAACCAACACAGTTCCAGGATGGTAAGCCAAAGAAGGCTGACCACTTTGGAGTTGGCAGGGGAAACACAACATAAAATTTTGCTAGAGATCATTACTTTGGATGGCAGATACTGGCTGCTGCTGGGAAGCAAAAGAAACTGATCAATTTGTCGTGCAGAAGTAATGTAGTAGGAGGTTCAGCTTGAGCAATCCATAAAAAGAAAGAGGTCCCACAAAAGCTGGCATTCTGTATGTCATTGGCTGAAAAAGATACTAATACTCTGGAATTAGATTCAAAATTAGTGTCTGAAAGACACATACAGCTAATTTACAAAATTTAAGACAGCCTTTTGAACAGGGAAAATGCAATTATAAAATTTTATCATCACTATTATTTTCACCTTGAGCTACGTAAATTACTAATTTTTTAACTTCAAGTTGTTCATATGGCTTCATTATAGAAGACATGGCGGATGGAGGTGAAGGCAAGAAATAAAGGTAGTTTGCAACCTGGGTAATGAAGGTCCCTTTATGTCACACCAAGATTTTTTTTTTTAACATTATACTCGTTGCAAAAAAAAACCTTTTCATGTTTTAAGCATGATCAGATTTTCATCTTGAAAATACTCTTTTGGTGACATAGAAAAATAGAGGAGAAAAAATAGAGGTAGGAAAACAGGAAATAGTCATCCAGGTAAGATTTATACTATTAACTGATTTTTGTGTCCCCCAGATTTTTTATGTTCAAACCTATCCCGCCATTGGATGGTGTGTGGAGGTAGCAATTTTAGGTGAGTAGAGGTCTTGAGGATGGAGTCCTTTTGAGCAAAAAGAGTTCTCTTGTGAAGAGATGGCAGAGAGCTTCCTTACCCCTTCCACATGTGCAAACATAGCAAAAAGAAGTCAGTTTATGAGCTAGGAAATAGGTTCTCACCAGACACCAAGTCTGCCAGCACCATGATTGGACTTCCCAGCCTCGAGACAGTAAGAAATAAATTTCTGCTGTTTATAAGCTGCACCATCTATGGAGTTTTGGTTTTAACAGTCCAAATGGACTATGGCAATTTGGTAAGACTCTGAAGCAATATTATATAGCCTTAGGGAAAAATTTGATAAAAAAATAAAAGGTGAACCTGACAGAGCTTAGTTATTGGTAGGCATCCTTTCACGGTAGGGTACCACTAAGGTAAATGGGGATGCTGCCATAAATTTGATGAGGAAACCCAGACTTCTAGAAAAAGTTCTCTTGAAGTTGCAGATTTGCTTATTTTAGCTAAACCAATACCTATTATATCTGTTTGTTGAGAGAAACCTAGCCCAAGATACCTTATACTATTTATACTGCACACCAAAATTATATATATGAATTCATTACATTTTAAGAATAATTATGACTACCTTGAATCTGAGGATTATGTCTCCTTTCTTTGTAAATTGAAAAGAAATAAAAAATATATTATGGCTGACTGTTAACCATTCCAGGGCTTCTTTGTTTTTCATTCTTGGCCATTCTTCCTCCTACAAACTTTGCAATGACAGAGGGCCAAAATTCTACTTTGTAACAAGTATTTTAACAGTTTAACAGTTCCATGAAGGTCTTTAATGGAAAAGTTTGCGCTATAAAATTGCCCAAGCTCGCCTTGGCTGGTGTGGCTCAGTGCACTGAGAGTCACCCTGTGAATCAAAGTGTTGACAGTTTGATTCCCAGTCAGGGCACATGCCTGGGTTGCAGGCCAGGTCCCTCGTATGGGGTGTACGAGAGGCAACCATATCTGATGTTTCTCTCCCTCTCCCTTCCCCTCTGTCTGAAAATAAATATATACAATCTTTTTTTTTTAATCGCCCCTAATAGCATATTTTCTACTCTTCAGTTGTCATTTACAACTAAAAATTCATTTAATTTTATTTTAGCAAGTAATCAGAACATCTTAGGGAAGAAAGATCTTAGTAAGGCCTTAGGGAAGAGTGGAAGGTAATCCAATCACCCTGCTCACTAAGTGTCTTTCACACCTGAAAAAAAGAGCTTTGAACCTCTTGAAATATGAGTCATAACACAATTTTAGCTTTCTATTTTGGATATCATGTTTTCCGTTCATTTTTTTGTATGTGCTTTGCCATCTATTAGTATTAATTAAAATTATAATGACAAGTCTATACCTAATACATAAGTGTTGATTCAATAAGTTGAAAAAAAGCAAAGATATTTAGTTGTTGTTCAATTTTAAAAGGTAACACAGACTTTCTGATAATTTTATGGACCATCCAAGATATTTCTCATGTCCTTTTAAAACTGGGGCACCAGATTTCCATCAATATGTCTCAAGCATTTCTCATACATTATGAACCAATAAATGTTTACTGAGGATTATTTTATTCAATCTTCCTTTAATTTGGCTAATGTAAAGGTAATACTTTAATTTTTCTGTCCTTATAATTGAAAAATTAAAGCACAACTTATGTTGTAACTCATATTCCTTAAATTTATCTTTAAGTTTCAGTTAAGTGGTTATACAAAAATTTGAAAACAGTGATCAACTTACTGGGAAAACAAAGCCAATATACTACTGCAACAAAATTAAATACAATGTGATGCAATGATGTAAACAATACCTAGACTACATGGTAATGGGGCATAAATGGTAAGAAATCACACAAATAATTGTAATTAAATGATACTAATAGGACCAGCTTTTGGTTTCCTTTTTCTTATTCCTTTACCGCTTATGATCAGCGTCCCTAATATTATGCTTTGGAGTTAATTATGCCCATTATTTCAATTCATTATCACAGGAAATATGAGTTATGGCTCTCAGAATTATATTCACTGACATGTGAAGCCCCAAACTTCACTTTGTAGTACACCCTGGGCTCATCGGCCCTGCCTTTCTATATCTATTCCATTATGCCTTTTATATAAGCAAACTGACGCTAATATCTTGGTTGATTCCTAAAACTCATGGCTTTTGGTCATTTTTCACCAAGTGTAGCAAGGTGAATATAGAGCTTATACAGCATAAAATCTGTGACCAGAAGTTATAGAAGCCTGAGTGGTGGGAACCAACCACCTTAGTCAATGTACTCCTGGGAAGGGACCTGAGCTTGGAGGGGGACCAGAGAGAAAAGCAAAGAGCACATAAGATTCTCTTTCTACTAGATTAAAATTTCCAAGGGAGGAAAGGAATACACTCAAAAGTATTATGCCATGTGCTGACCCACTAATATTTGTGAACAAATATTTGGAGATAGTTTGCCTTGATGTGTTCTTATCCATGACAATAGGTTTACCATGTTCTATTCACATATGTTATCATTTAACTACAATAACTTATGTTCATTTCATTTTACAGGAATTATAGCATAAAAGGAAAGGCTGGATCTCTCATTTTCTCCACTTTTGACATATACAATCCATGCAATTGTGGGAAAATATATTATGAATCTATACACCAAAATATCAATATAACAAAGTGAATTAAAATGTGGGATCGGCAGGCAGAGCATACAGGTGCTTTACTTGCTATGATACCTTGGGGAAGTTTACTTATCCTTTATATACTTCAGCTCCACCATCTACAAATTAAAGATAATAAGTGTACCCTACACATATGAAACTAATACAAAATAATATTTAATTTAAACTGTTTGAAAAATAAAATTTACAAAAAGATAGTAAGTGTGCCAACTTCATAGGGCTGATATGGGAATAAATGAGTTAATGGATAGAAAGCACTTAAAATAGTGACTGGCATACATTAAAGAATCAATAAATGTTAGCTATTATTATCACCTTTTATCTAAAGATTTATCAGAGCTCCAAAAAAGGAGTTATGAGACAAAATTATTCCAAGAACCCAAGAAGAAAATAAAACTCTAAGGCCTTCTCTGATTAGGGAAAAAAAAAAAAGGCTTCCTTCTATGCAAGCCACCATGAGAAGTGATGGACTATTTATGAAATGTGGACTATTATATTGATGAGAGGGATGACTGAACTGTAAGGGAACTGTACACTATAAACAATAATTATAACTATTTTAAAATGTTTACCACATACCCTTTTATATTCCCATATGACCAACAGAGTCATCCCTATATGCAGGTAACACCAGGTTTCCATTAAGGTCAAAGGAAATGGGCAGAAGAGAGAAACTCAGCAGGAAATACAGAAATAGGAAGAGACAGGCTTACTGAATAAGATAGAAAGAAAACTTGCCCTGAAATGACCATATAATCTCTCTGACCTTGCCACCTAAATTGATTTATCTCCAGGTTAATTCTCAGATGTTCCCTGAAATAATTCCTTTCTATGAAAATAGTGTATGTATGTGTGTGCATGTGTGTATATAAATACACACATGTATGTGTATACATACACATATATACATATACATGTATATACACAAACATATATAAGATAGAGATATTACAATTAGAATATTTCTTAAAATGAACAATTTCAAAAAGCCAGTAAAAGTCAATATTTCCTTAGAAAATGTGGAAATTTATGTTATTAAATATTGGCAAGTTCCTACAATGAAAGGGGTACAGGGAAGACAGGAAGGCATCAATGCCCTATAAAACAAAAGGTAGGCATTCCCTCCTGAAGGGCGGAAAACTGGGAAACTGAACTGCTGAATTCAACCTTTGAAAACTCACAGCTCTACCATGAGAAAGCTCTGTTGTCTTCTACCACACAGGTATAACTGATGGGCTAAGCCTGTCTCACAGAGATAACCACATGCTTCCTAGGAGGAAACACGTGGATGGCACCTGTGACGCAGAACAAACACATCCATTAGGAGAAGAAAGCACCAGACATTCTCACATACTAAAATTACAAGCAATAATTCACTGAATACCAGGAACAAATATTAATTAAGAACTAATTGAATAATTATACAATACAATGGGGAATTCCAAACAATGGAAATATATCTGTTCTACCTTTATGATGCATGCAGACCACCATTAAGATTTGAAAATATAAAAGTTTCTTTGAATATAAAGCAACACATTACCTGGGTTGTGTTTTTCAAATGTTGAATAGTACCATTAGTACATCTTTGATTAGTACATCTTTTAGGAGGCATAAAATTGGAAATTCTTTAAAATTAAATCCAAAATATTTCCATTATCTCTTCTAGAGAAATAAAAAGGCAAATTTAGGGCAATTTCTTAACTTCAAAACTATCTGACAATGCAAGTACATTCCTAAATATTTAACTTTTTTCTCCCATTTTTTGGTTATGTGATTCAAAGTACATATTATATAGGCTCTTATCAAAATAATTCACACATGAAAATGTACCAGTGGAATTTACTCTTTTCTCTGTTCTCTTTCCTAAGAAAACCAATGTTATTCTCCAATGAAGGTTTGATTCCAGGTGAAAAAAAATAACATGATTCTTGACTATGAGGTCATATCATATCCTATGAAATTTGGAAATATAAGGGATTGGTACATAGGTTATACCATGCTACAGTGTTCTGGAAATTTATTTGTGCTTTCCATATCTTGTCAATATGAAGATGGTATAGTAATATGTTTATCATATCTTACTGCTCCTCTAAAACTATAGAAAGTGAGGCACATAAAGAATTAGCATTGGAGTAATCCAGGTTTGAAGATGATAAAGGATATTAGTTCATTCCAATAAATACAACCTAGCCTGCAGCTGCTAAATCACTGATGAAGATTTCATCCAAGGCCCAAAAGGTGTCTATCATCTGAATCAGGATGATAGATAATGCGAGGAGGAAATGGTAAGGGAAGGTATATACCTGGAAAACTTTAAGTGACTAAAAAGAGACATTCTTTGGAGGTGTCCAACCAGTGGTCTATGGACCGCATGTGGCCCAGGATGGCTATGAAAGAGTCCCAACATAAAATCGTAAATTTACTTAAAACCTTTTTTTTTTTTTGCTCATCAGTTTTCATTAGTGTTTGTGTATTTAATGTGTGGCCCAAGATAACTCTTCTTCCAGTGTGACCTAAAGATGCCAAAAGGTTGGACACCTCTGAGAGTTTAGAGTTCTATTTTCTCTGTGGAATCAGAGTGGGTTTTTTCCTTTGTTTGCTTGTTTTATTTAATAATGTTGAAACATTTCATAAGAATATAAGGTGGTCACAATGTGGGAAGTTTTATATTGCCCAAACACAGCTTGGTACATAGGAGGCTCGATGAATATTTGGGGACCCAACAGTATATGAGTCACACTTGCCATGTGGTATGTACTATATAATCTTAACAAGTGATTCTGATTTGACAATATGTACAAATTGGAAAATAAAAGAAGGTTTAACTTCTAAAAGCAGTGCATAATTTAGCTGTGATGCCTAAATTATTGTCCTGTACTTGATTTCTATGGCAAAGTCAAAAATAAATTAATATAGATCATAAACTGATAAAATAATCTTATCAGTGGTTCCAGATAGATACATTATAGCAATGGCAAAAACTGGGACTATTGCAAGGTGAAGGTATGAGTCAATTCCCCTGTTAATGTCATGACATTTACCCCAACATAAAGAGTCCTATCTCTGATTTTGAAACCCATTTGTGAGAAGAATAAGAAGTGGAAAAATAACCTCTAGGATGAGATTCAAAGTCTCTCCTCTCTCCATTATCTTCTCTCTCCATCCTCTATCCTACTTTCATGTAGAATTTCTGATCTTAATCATAAAGACTATAGGTCACTGTATGGGGACAACATCTCAGGGACACAAGTTTGAGTATTTTTCCTCTCACCAAAATAAACATTCTTGGACAAGTGGTCTAGACCACTTCATTTAAGAACAGTAAACACTATTTTACTTTTTCTATTTTTTGAGGGGGATTATTAATTCTAAACTAATCTTTCCTGAAACTGATAGGAAGCTGTGCTCTAGGCCTTTAGTCTAAGCTATCTAGAACTATCTAACCAAAGAAACAGGAGTATATCCTGTGATACAAATCCCATTTAGTGGGTAAATTATAAAAAGGAATATATGTATACAATATTAGTTTGGCTTTGTTCTCTGTTCATGTAGCTGTTGAAGGGGTCATTTTTAAAATACAAACTACAATTGAAAAATTTAACTATGGATAGTTCTTTTATTTTTAAGTAAAATTCACAGTGGTCCCAACACAAGGAATGCATTAACAGACTTTTTGTATCTGATTGTTTAAATATTTAAATCCTGAAAGAGGAATTTTTATAAAAGTTTATTAATTCTGGGTTTAAGTATAATATTTTTATTGTTCCCTTAAAAAGCAAATCATATAGCATCATATATGCAATGAACCATATGTCATTTCAGTTCAAATTACATACATTTCAGTTAATGTTAGATTCAAGATGGCTGCCTTTAAGTAACCAACCACGTAATAATAGAATGAGCTTGTTTCTTTCCTTTTTAATCACCTAATGTATGTACAAATACTAATTCAGGCAAGTAAGGTCCATGAAAACTGATGTGAAAGAACAGTAATTGTGTTCTCTGCAATTCTATACATCTCAACCTTAAGAATATTGAATTATTATAATGTGGTATTTAGAAACTATATAGAATTATTACAAAAAAGGCAAGGGTTTAATAATATGGTGTATTGTTGAACTTTCATTGGATTTAAGAACAAATCAGAGAGCAACTTGATTCATTACACTATAATATATGTTATTCCCCTTTGACTGTTCAACTGTACACACTTCTAAAATTTTAAGCACACTACTTTCACTAAGTTACATTCTGAATAGATGTATTTAAATGAATGCATACACATGTGTGCACATGCAAACACACAAAATAAAAAGCAAATAAATGCCCCAAATTAATCAGCTTATCTTGCATTCAGAAGTAAATAAATTTTACATATTACATGATCTTCCAGATTCCAATTATTTAAAATATAAGCCATTTTATAGAGATGTTGGTTTACTTCTACCACCCAAATATTTACATCAGAAAAGGAAAAGATTTGCCACACTTATTTCCTTAGAAGGGAAAAAGTTTTCAATTTCACTAATTATATATCACATAAATTCTACCTAGGAACAAGGTCTTGATATTCTATAAGAAAAGCAAGCACTTAAAATTGACACTATATGTAGTAATTCTCTATGTTCATTTTCTATGATTAGAAGTTTTGTTATTATAAAATCTTTTTAGAGGAAATGCATTGTATCCTACATGATCATTAAAATAAAATCATTGTATTGATAACATACCAATAAGTATATAAATTATTGTCTATGCAATTTTTGCCATTGTGAGATCTTAGGTACTACTGTTCTGTGACCTAAAACCTCTCTTTAAATTTGAGAAACTCCTCTCAACTTTATAGTTTTTAATCTTGGTATTCTTCAGTTTCCTCTTAAAAATACAGGGCTGAAATAAATTTTTCTATGGTTCCTTATAGGTGTTACAGTCCATAACATGTATCTCAAAAACAAAATATGAGTTTACTTAAACTGTGCATATTTATATAAACATGATATTATAAACTAGCATACATGAAGAAATTAAGAGTAGAAACCCGGAAGTCAAAAGGCACTAAGTAATTCCTTTTCTTTTTAACTTCTTATACCCTTCTGTTATTAAACAAAATGACAAATCCAAAAATACTTATACATATAATATTCTTTCAGTAGCAAAGAGTGGATAAGAGGAACTTTAACCACCCCCTTCTTTCCATAATTTCAATCCTCTCCCTCCAAAGCCACTCCAAATAAACATTCAGCCCACATTCCAAGAGTGCCCAGGTCCAGCCAACCTGGCTTCAGGACAATTTCCTTAGCCTCCCTTCAAACAAGATGGCTGCTCCTAACTCCTGTATGGATTTTCAAACTGTCATAGCATAATCTAAAAATTTGCTAAGTGCTATTAATTATATTAGCTTCTTTCATGAGATTTGGAAGTTGATATGGTCTCCATTTATAGGCCAATTTCTATACTTGACAGAGAAGAAAACCCAGGTACAGAGAGTCCAGGTTACCTCCCTGAGATCACACAGCCAATTATAACTGTGAGAGGAAAGCTCAAAACCTTTGATTCTACAATCATGTAAGTGTTCATCTAGTGGATAAGTTCATTTTTTTACTCTGAATTCAACACATTTTCATGAAGAGTTTGAAAAAGTATAACCATTATTGCAAGTATATTTGTACATTATTGCAAGTTAATTTGTACATTGTTTAATTATACCAATGATAATTCATTTATTCTTTATGGATGACAAATTGCTTTTGAACAGTATGATTAATACCCAACAAACTGACAGTTCTCATAGAGAATTTACATGTTAATGTATATGGAGATAAACAAATTCAAATGTCACTCAACTGGATACAAAATCTTATGAACCCAATTTTCAATATAACTATTAAATTTGAATCATCAAATATATATTAACATATCATTTGCATTGCTAAAGTTTATTAAATTTTTATAGGTGTAAATCCAAAAAGACATAACTAAAATTATGGTATTTTCTCCAAATAATAGAGGAATCGTGAAATAAAGTTATTTGTTGTATTAAACATGAGAGATGTTGGCAAAGCATCACAATAGGTATATTCAATTAAAGCACAATTTTCAAAAATGTATAAAAGAAAAAGACATTGGTTGGGTAAATTTAAAACATTTAGCATGCATTTTAGGTCATCTGTTCTTAAATTACCATAAAAATTTGTCCATTCCCCACATTCTCTCATCATCCAGTCTTAGAATGTAGAGATATTGAAAGTTATATTAATGATACTTCTCTAAATGTTAAACAATTTACACCAGTAATAAACACAACAATTTTCATGTGTAATATTTGTCATTTCTAAAACTTTAACATCATTTTTAGTTATTTTTTTATAGAACCAGTGATATTTTGGCTTTACTCTTACATTGAACATTACTAGAGAAAAATGTCTTTTGCACTTGCAGGTTAAGCCTGAACCCTACTAGTAATACACAGAAGAGACAGAATGCCATCCCATATAGGACAAAACAAGATAACATTTAACAATAATTCAGCCTTCTGATATCACACATCTGACTAACAATGTTTTACTTCCTAAATTAAATGTTTCAAGTAAATAATGATATTCAAGGAGTTCCATAAAATATATGGCCATGTGGCCTATAACATCATCTTTAAGTTACTATAGTTACAGGACTAGACCTGTATATTCTATGATAACATTAAAGAAAAAGAGAAGTATGTTTACCTTCACCAACTGCAACTGTAAGCAAATGCAGGTATATAGCACTTTATTAGTTAGAACTCCTTTAGTAAGCACATGTTAGAGGAATTAATCATTCATCCCCTGAAGACTGCTTATGTATTTCATTGGGCCATTATCTGATCTGAATAACAAGAACAATTGCATAATAAAATACATTACTGCTGACACTAGCAACTTTCTTCTTTTAACTTTAAAGGTGCAACCACCTCTGTGTTGCACAGAAAGCTGGTGGCCAAAATTATGTCACAATATAATCATCCCATTCAGTTTTGACCTTTTTCTCTATTATTATATAAACATAGTGATCATATACAACATGTGCCAGCTTCATGAGAAGTGGTTTAATTCAGGACATTTTTCTCAGCACTATGACATAATTATAACAGAGGTAGAATGTATGTTAGATTACTTCATGTTAATTGTAAACCTTTGCTTTCAGGTACTTGAACAGAGTCAACAATACTGTCATGCCTTTTTACTGTTGGAAACCTGTCCTATAGTAATATCTGAATGACATATTTGAACCACTTTTAAATTTGGTTACTTCAGTACAATGTCTCCTTGTTTAACAATTATTTTTTTCAAACATCAGACATCTTATCAGCTATTTGAGGTCACAAATGGGTAGAGGTCATATGCTATAATCCCAATCTGATCAACCAAAAGCATCATTCTAAATTATTTAAATTAATTTGAACCAATAACAGAAATGTCAGCCTAGACCACTAATATCTCTAAGAAAGGTCTTTGGATAGGTAATAAAGTAATGTACAAGAAACAATGACATATCTTTTCCAGATGATTTCCATTGATGATAACTTTGTGTCAATGAATTCACCAATGGCATTACAGTTATTTCATTACCCTAAAAACTTATGTCCAAGATACTCAGGGGGTTCAAAAATGAATAACCACAACTCTAAAAGATTTTTTTTTTTTTAACCATTGTACATCAGTTTACTCTTAATTTTTTTAAATCAATGATGAGTGCATATAGCTGTTTTATATACTTATTCAAGTAAATACAAAGGTAATTTTTGCACTTTACCATGATCAACAATTAAACATAAGACAGACCTTAGTTATTTATTGATAGGAAGGGGTTTTGTTGAAAAAATAAGTTAAAATTTTCCATTTGGTTTATAACTCAAAATGATTTGATTAGAAAAGTATATTGTATACTGAAACAGAAATATGAAAGTTGAAGATAAAAACAAACTTTTTCTAATCCTTATTCTACACTAGTCATAAGAGTGTTATAGTGGCAAAGAGGTTTGAATTTGCTTAAAATCAGCTCTATGTTATTTAAGTTGAAATTTCTACTGTATCTACTGTATATGAAACAATGCAAGAAGAATTAGACTCAGAGCCCATTTGGCAGTGATAACAAAAAAAATGCTGAAATGTTATTGATTCTCTCCCTCTGTGCAAAACAAACTGACTCAACTATATTTTTCCTGACATAACACAAAGGTTTTATTTAGATATTATAAATATTGGCAAATGTTACACTATACCTATGATTTCACAAAGAGAAGAGTGTCCTACTTGTTTTTACAGAAATGCTGCAGCTACTGACATGATGATGTTAGCCCCAAGAGGAATAGTGCCTGCAAAAGTTTTTGATGCAGATATATTCAGCCCTAGGAGGTACCTTAAATCTGTCACTGGCTGCTGAGCCCCTGTCACAGTTTATAACCTGCTTTGTCAAAGTCTAGTCCCAGTTCCTGCCCTCTCCAAATCATTTTTCATAGTCCCTCTCCGAATTAGTTGCATCCAAATTCCCCAAACTATGCTAGGTCCAAGATTGTCCTCCGATCTTATTCTGCCTACAAGCATTGAGAAGCCGCAACAGGATTTTCTCCCGGTGTTTCAAATCATTTTTATTAACTTTCCCTTGACCCAATTCTCTTGCAAGCTGTCTTCAGAACTAACAGTAAAGCAAGCAACCAAGTGAAGTCCGAGAATGGTGGGTGTTGATGGAGACTAAGGCTGAGATTGACAGTAGCCAAAGAAGTAAACCAGTAGGGTAAGAATTCTCAAGCGTTTTCTAAGTAATCATCCTTAACTCTTAACTCTCAGACCCAACGTTTCACAAACAGGGCTCCCGATAGCCCTTGAACAATAAGCGTTTTAAAAGCATATCCCAGTCAGGTTGCCCATACTGAAGTGTCAATGTTCTTTCTCAAAAAAAAAAAAAAAAAATGCTTAGCAAAACACTTCTCATTTAGGAACTACTGAAGTTACATAAGTCAACTTCTGCCCCGCTGAAACGAACAAACTGGCCATGCCATTGGGGGGGATAGCCTTCAGCATTTGTTTCACTTCAGAGTCAAGAAATACAGAATCTCAGGTTACTTACTAAAGCAGGCGCTCCGATGTTCCTTGGAAACCCCGAGGAGTCGTCTCTTTTCCTTCCTACCAGTCAGATCAAGAACTGTCTCTCTATTCCACACAGGCCCCGAATAAACTGCAAGAAAGGACAGCACATGCACAAAAGCCCGTCGGGCTCCGGCTTTGGTAGGGTGCTTCGCGCTGGGTGTGTTTTTCAAAAGTGGGATCTTCTTTCCCGGGAGGAAGGGGTAAAGGCAGAAGGATACCCGGGCGCTCCGAACGCCTCTCGAGTCCTGCCAGTTATTCCGAAGGCAAAGTCCCTGCACTCCCGCGGCCGCGGCGAGGGGAGGAGGCTGGGCAAGAGGTGGCGCGCGGGAGGGCTCGGCCGGCGGGCGCGGGGCTGGGCGCGGAGCTGCCGCGGGCAAGCGCGGAGGCGAGCGGCCGTCAGGGCGCGGCGCTGCCCCACGCGCTCGGGCCGCCGGGTGCGGGCGCGGCGGGGCAGGGGGCAGAGGCGGCGAGCATCTCCCGGCCGCTCCCGCGCTCGACCGCTCGCTCTCTCGCAGGCGCTCCCTCTTCCTCCAGCTCGCACACACAGGCACACACCCCACGTCTCCACGGCAGCCTCTCCGCCACACGCACTCACCTGCATTTCCTTAACGAGCCACTTGATGGCTGCCGGTGGCGCGGGCCGGGCTCCGCCGGGCGGGAGCCAGGGCGGGGAGGACGCGGCGCGGGATGTTCCGAGCGCCCACCGGGGAGGCGGCGGCTGCGACCGCGGGCAGAGGAGCTGGGGCGGGAGGAGGGGACACCGCCGGCGACCCCGAGCTGCCCGGAGTGGACCGGGCTGATCCCTCGACCCGGAGACCGTGGCAAGATCCCAGAGCTCGGGGCACCACGGGCCACGGCGGGGAGACGACGACCTGTCAAGCACAGGCTATTCCCGACCGCGAAAGCCACAGACGACTTGCCCAGGTGTGGATCGCGATTGCGCTGCTTCAGGTGTTCGCGTGCTTTCAGTGATTGTAAGGGTTCTTTAGAAAGGAACCTAGTAGTAAGGGTTAGGGTGGAGGGTTCAAACATGCAAGGGGCATAGATTTAATTTTCAAGACAGTCCATGCTCAGGAAGAGCCCTCTTTAGCGAGTAGGGAAGGGGAGCCGAGGCTTCGTGGGCACGGGTGTTCGTCATCGCAGACACTGGATGTAGTTTTCACTTGGACTGCTTTGGCAGCCAGCCTGGGCTGGAGGGAGAGAGAGGGCTTTGACAGGTGGTGATTGAAAAGGGAAAAACCTGAGTGAGAGTTGCTGGAACCTGCCAGCCTCGCTACTGAGAAGAGGACCAGGACAGGCATGGGGGATAATTTCTTCCCACCTGCTTCGTACCCCAAGGTAGACTGGGCAGTGGCTCGGAGGTGTTGTGCGGAAACTCCGGAAACGAGGGAAGAGGAACTTCGTGAGCACAGCCAGACAAGGGGACTGGAGCCTGGGAAGAGGGTAGGCAGGTGGAAGAAATCTAACAGAAAGCTTCTTATCCCTTAACCAGCACTTATGCCTGATCAGAGCATAGAGCTATGACAACAAATGGTGTCTTGCTTAATAGAGAGCACTGTCACTAGTTGGTGCTTAAAAAAAAAAGCCAAAATAATTATCCTGTTAGCATTAATGCCACAGAGAGCCTCCCATGTACCCTCTGGTCAAAGGTGCTGTAAGCACTGTGAGGAGGACAAAAACTGTCACCCATCTACTTCTGTGATATGTCCATGATATAACAGCAGAAATGTTACTTTCTCCCAAAGAAAAATAAAGCTTAATCAATATAGGTGACATTTTGTCCGTGGTCCTTTCACCTTTTTCTTTTCGTGCCTGCTTCATTGCTTGCCATGTCCTTTGCTTTTTGGGAGTGACCCTCCTGAACCCATCCCCTGCCAGCCTCCCCACTTGGCCTCCTTAAACCCACTGAGCTCCCATCTGAAAAGGTTCATATGCACACAGTCATTATCACTTAAAGCTGCTCTACGAAATGATAGGATGTCAGCCAAGAAGACTTACACCATGTGTGCAAGTATGTGTGTGTGTGTCTGTCTTTGCAATAATGCAAAGCACCTGCCCCCTTATGGTGTTGTCTGTGCAAGACGATGACTAACTCATTTTCTTCCCCCTCTCTCCTTCCCTCCCTCCCTCCTTCTCTCTCTGAACAAATACACACCACTCACCCTGTCTCAGTTCCTTCCTCTCAGTGTTCAATAATGGTTTTACATGAACTTTCTGATAGAGAGCCTCCAGAGCCAGCATGAGTGGATTGGTCTGAGCGATGCTGGGCTCAATGCTGTTGCTGTGTTTCCTGTCATCAGTCACTCATTACATGCACTACTGTACTTAATGTCAAGTGGCAGCAGAAATGATTTCCTCTCTTGCTATTCGTGATAATATATTTGCCCTCCCTCGGAAACACATATAATTAATAATAAAAGAAGTAATGCATCTTGAAACCATGGGAAGAGCAGATGGATGCTGCTGTGGTGGTGTTAGCCACCTTTCTGTTGTTGCCGTGAAGACAATGCTACCGCTTCTCCCTTTCTGCTGCTTCTGGTGGGTTAAGCAAAGCATTTGGCCCTTTTACTGTGTTCCCTGTTCCATCTTTCCCTTGACAATAGTTTGTGTGTTTTAAATAAAGATTTCATTCTGCCAATCCGCAGGAAGCTTTTAACAAGATGCATCTGAGTGTGTCAATATCTTCTATCTTTTTACTGCTGTATGAGGGTGTTCAGCAACTTGAAACTCATCTGAACTTCAGCTCAAGCTGGCATCTCACAGAGACAATGCTCCCTAGGGAGGATTTACTCTTGCTTCTATACAACTATCCTTTGGTGCCCTCTAGAAGAGCACAGGGTACTTTAAACAATGGAAGAGTAAGGATTGTACTCAGCCCCCTTCCTGCTTCAGTCCTCAATAATACCACAAGCGTTAATTGTTAATTGCCTATTGTGGTGACTTATTAGCGATTCACTAGAATTGGGCTGGAATATCTATCCTGAGGATGATTGCACCAAGCCTGGAGAATTATCTGCACATCCTGATTTATTTTTCCCTCTTAAGAGAAAAGGAAAGATCTTCTTTAAGTTATTGTTATATGTTTATTATTACAAGGCAGCAACCTCTTTGGTCTGGCCATTGTCACTAAACCATGTGTTTAAAACAACTGTAACAAATGTGAAATTGAGATAAAAAGGGAATGTGAGATACGAACTTAAAAGCATGGTCTTAAATATCTGTTATCTGAGGTGAGTCTGTCTTCAGATTTCCTTTATTTCACCATGTTACTTCATTTACCAAAATGTTAGTTAGCCTTGCTCTATTTAGGCTTATAATTGTTTTTAACAGCCTGCTGTGAGTAGAAGAAATCCCCAAATTTACGTTTTTATTTTGAATGTCTGAAGGGTTTAAGTACTTTCTTGTCTCAGGGCACCAAAAGTAACTCCACAGCAATAATTTGCTGTTCTAATATGTTCGTTAAGCATGTTAATAGCATAGTTGGAAAACTTCCTAATGAAACAACACTCCCTATTGTGGCACTGAAAATAAGGGAGAAGAAATAGACAACAGGGCTTATAAGGTTCTAGGAAAGCCTGTGACCTGTTCCAAGGGAGACAATGCTTAAAATAGGTTCACTGTGACCCCTCTATGTGTGGATGTGGTTCTGCAGTTGCAGTTTCTCTCATTTTGCAACCTTTACTTTTTTCTACAGTTTGTAGAAATGGTGTACACTTAATTTATTCTCCCTTTTTTCCACCTTTTAAAGTTATGCTGATTGGCACAAACTATGAATAGAAACTATTTTAATTTTACAATGATAATAGAGTGAAATCATGCACTTTATTGAGTCGTATGCAATAAGGATAATACCCTTCAGTTATTGTTTTGGTCAATGAGGACAGAGTTCTAATGGACTCAATGAGCCTAATTTACCTAATTTGTCATACATGATTTGCCACCAAGAAAGCTGCTTAGGAAACCTTAAAACACAGGGAAAAAATGTATTGACTATACCCAATTCTTGGAGTTTTAATGAGTGGAGTCATATTTGTGATACTTGTAGGTATATGATTTAAATGTTATCCCACTGAAATCATCATGTGGCTAATGCTAAATTACACAAATGTAAATGCTTCAGAAACATGGAATTTGGTATAATGCATATATTAAAAAATATTTAATGTGCTGATTCTTTTCTATTCGTCCCATACCCCCAAACCCCATAGCCATCACTGACCCTGCCTTGCGTCCTAGGATTCAACTGTTAGGAACTGAGTCCACCTGGTTTCCATTGCCTGTTGACTTCTGTTGGAGTACTGTCAATCAAGGACAGGCACCGAAGAGAGTAAGCAGTAAGAGAAACAATGGAATGAAGTATATTTATTGTTTGGTAAAGGTGGGGCTGTTTTTACTCCGTTTGCTCTATAACGTGGAACTGTGTTTTCTTTTTTTCTTGGAAATGGCTGCATTGCTGTAAAAATGCAGTCCTTTCTTGCCACCACCGTTCTGTAGCTCCAGTTCAGCTCATACTCACCTCCCATAATACCATCTTGTCCATTGCCCCTTTAGCTTTCTAGTATGGCTAGTACCTAGGAGACTCAGTATCTCTCATTGGTTCCCCTAACCCAACTGCTCCTCTGGAAAGTCCCCCTCATTTATACTCTCTCCAAAATCATTGCTGATTGTGCCTTCTGCTTCCTTCAGGTATTCTGACTAATGTATTTTTTGTTTTAAGTATTCAAAAATAGCAAGAAGTATTTTATTCAGCTGGTCTAAAGTTTAACTAACATATTGTATAATGCATGTACAAGTACCCAAACATTTCCATTACTCAAAATAAAATACTTTAAAACACTATAAAAATATTTGACTATATAGCTAACCTAAATAGCTAAATAATACCATATATTAATATTTTCCCACAGAGATGTCATGTCTCTATGTATTAAATGAACAAGATTCATCAAGCTTTTAGTATTATGTCAATTTTTCTTAAACATGTATCTCAATGTGTAAAACAATAAGAATACATAATAATAATGACACATGTTTTGAAGGCTAGTATTTATTATTTAATGTAGCACACTGTGGTTTGTAAGGCACTGTAGTTTTCATCAATTAAAAAAACTAAATGAGTAATGAAACTTATATGGTCCCATTCTTCCAATTATTAAAAGAAAAAGCCAATGATGAGGATGTAAAAAGGTGCTGTTAAGTTACCAATGATATCCAAAAATAACTGCCAGATGCATATACTTTGGAAAGAGAACAATTGGATATAAAAATAAAGAATGCATTCTATCAACTTCTTTTTAGCAAGCATTTTAAAAATCAAATTATACAAATTTACAAGGATCAGAGCAAATTTTTAAAGTAAAAGTAAAATATAAACAGAGAAAAATGTGTAGCAGTTCCTATAGGTTTTTGATGACTTTTTTTACCTTAAAAATTAATAAAAATATATTTAATGCAAGATTTTAACTATACATCTGTACTTTTGCTACTTCTCAATCCAAAAAATTTTATATTTACTTTTACAAATTATGCATAATATTGATTGCAGATATACTACTTTTCTAAGTTTGTTAAGTGCTTTAACAATGCACAGGTACTGTCTAATTTTAGATCTAAGAAACCTGAGGTGCAGAAGACTGAGGTCGATTAGATGTTCCAGGGTCTTAGAAAGTGAAATATTGGAGCTGAGAATTCTACCCAGGCAGTCTGGCTCCTGAGTCTCTATGCTCACCAGTATTCTGTGTTTAAAAAAAAAAAAAAGAAAAGAAAAGCCTGGCTGGCGTAGCTCAGTGGATTGAGTGCAGGCTTCGAATCAAAGCATTACAGGTTCAATTCCCAGTCAGTACACATGCCTGGGTTGCAGGCCATGGCCCCCAGCAACCGCACATTGATGTTTCTCTCTCTCTGTCTGCCTCCTTCCCTTCCCTCTCTAAAAATAAATAAATACATAAAATCTTAAAAAAAGAAAAAAAACATTTTCTCAGTTGTGGTGCCTTTTTTACTCAGGCTCAGAGTCTTCTGAACAATTAGCTGAATTGAGAAATTTCTATTTAGTGAATGGTGTGAGAAGAAAATTGCAATATCTTCTCAGATAACTAATTTTTAATTATTAAAGTGGGTCCTTTAATCTTATATTTCTATATGAATCATATTGCATATTATTTATTCTCATGTGACAAATTATCACGTGTTTAACATAATATATCCAATAATACCATAAAAAGTATTACAAAGAGTAAAATAATTATAGATTTCCAAAATAGAAGCAAAAGAAAGAAATATGACAACCATATCATATGGGATATTGCATTTAGCAGTTCTCTACTCTTTACATGATAAGCAAATTAGAAACTTACCTTGTTTTTATAGAAGGATATCTAAAGTAAATCAAAACAAGTCCACATCAATTTTAAAAGTAATAGTTTCATGTAATTATCAACATCAAGACATGAGAGTTGATTGGTTCCAGCACCTTCACCTTTTTCCCCATTTTGCACTTCTAAACTAAATGTTTGTGAAATAGTCAATTTTCTATGACTGATGAGTGATAAAAATCCTGCTATTCCCAGGCCACTTTCCTCCTCATCATAATTTAATGAGTAATTTTATTTTACTATTTTTAGATTTTCTTTATTTATTTTTAGAGAGAGGGGAAGGTATGGAGAAAGAGAGGAAGAGAAACATCAATGTGCAGTTGCCTCTCACATGGCCCCCACTGGGGACCTGGCTGGCAACCCAGGCATGTGCCCAGACTGGGAATTGAACTGGCAACCCTTTGGTTTGCAGCCCATGCTCAATCCATTGAGCTACAGCAGCCAGGGCATAATGAGTAATTTTAATATAAAAATATTTTATGCACACATGTGTGTATGTGCATGCATCTTTTTTTTAAATTTAGGATGTTGAGCCCCCTCATTAAATTTTATTTTTAAAGTATTATTACATTAAATTTGTCACATTTTAAATGAGGCATCGAACAATTGCTGCCATACTCAAAAGCAAAAGCATCAAGAAAGACTTCCCACAGAAAATCTAGGTAAGGTGGTGACATAAAGTGGCTGGTGTGGATCATCTATACAACTTCTTATTGCTATTCCCAGTATTAATCAGAATTTTATCAGTTTCACTTAAGCTATAAAAACATGCATATAATAAGGATGTAGATCATGAATAGGAATGTGATAGGGAAAGGATTTATTAATGCTGTGTGCTCCCCACCTAAATCTCTTCCTGCCACCAGCCCTGCCTTTTTCAGACACACTTGCAGGTATGCCCAATCAGAAGCACTCAGAACACAGAAGTTGTACTTTTCCTGCTCAACTCTTTTTCTTATCCTTCTTTCTAAGGGCTTTCCCCCTTGGTTCTAAGGCTTTTGTTATGCAGAAACTGGAGGCATGGAAGGAATCCAGGAATGAAAAGACTCAGACCAGGGATTTGGGGAAACAGAGTGGAAAGATAAGATTTAAAGCAGTTATAAAGAAGGACTCTCCCAGGCAACTAGGAGATGTGGAAAAATTGGAAAGAAGAGAGTACTGTTTTTGGTACAAGTGTCACTGAGGGATACGAATCAGGGTCTCCCAACAATGCCTTTTAAAAGTCCAGTATTAGAGATTGTATTGCATTTTTATTACTTGTTTTTTTTAGACTTTTTATTTCTTTGGACAGTCAAAACCTTTTATAAGGAGGCTATATATTTTTTAACTTTACATATACATATATGGTTACATATATGCTTTTCAATCAGACAGATAGAGGTTACTAGTTTACAAATTATTTCAAAAACTTATGGTATTTTAAAAACATACTAGCATGACTTTAATATGAATGGGGTAAATATATTTTTATATTGAATGTATCTTTTTCTAAATTATATCAAAACACAAATACTTAAATTCAATTTGTAATTAAATAATATTTACTAACAACTATAATACTTGATCTCAAAAGAAAATATCTATACATTAAGAATATTAATAAAATAGTGAGTGAAAAATAAAATATTTTTATTTTAACATTTATTTGGTAAAAATATCTGTAAACATTTTTCTCATTTTGTTCTCTGGTAGATATATAAAAATTATTATTGAAGGCTACATCATTTTTAGGGAGTCAAATCAGTGCTTCTTAGATATTTTATTTCCAAAGGCTTTCCCCTCAATCTCTACTTAATGAATAATATGCAAATCTATGATCCACAAAAATATAATATACACTCATCCAGACTAAAGAGATGTTAGCCACATTCCCCATCTTTTTTTGTTTTAACAGTGTGCCAAAAATAGCTGGCAGATACATAGGACCTAAAGCAATATAGGCCTACCATGTAATTTGTTTGAATATAGCCTATATGTCTTTTGGTGTAACAAGAAGGAGGTAACCTAAATTTCAATGATTTAGTCAAAGTTACTTTGTGAGAACCTATTGTATGCAAAGTAGAGGATGGATGTGTGTGGGCAGGTAGGAGGACAGGGGTGATGGCTAAATGACTAATGTCCAAGAATCTGGGAGCATGTGATTAGATTAAAAAGATTTAATGTGCAAAATTTAATAAAATTCATTTGCAACCTGCATTGTAATGCACGATATTCAAAGAAATCTACCCCAGCAATATGTCTAAATCCTCAGCCTACCAAAACTCTTAACAGAAATTGTCAAAAAATAGTAAAGTAAGGATGATTCTTCAAAATCTCTGAAAATTTAGAAAGGTTGCTCTTGACTACCAAAAAATAGAAGAAATTCATAGCCTATCAACTGTGTCGACAGTATTATAAACAAAGAAGGTACATATGGCTAAATTAAACTTTGATCCTTCAAACTATAGCAGTATAAATGACAATTAGCAGTGAATATTCTGGAAGAAATTTACTATAATCCTCAGATTCCTCCTGGGAAGGATGGGCTATGTTACAATAAATAATTTGGAAAATGAAATGAAATGGAAAGTAGATGAATAAGAAGCATTGCAGTATATTTTATTTTTCTCCTCTTTTTAAAAATTTATTTATTGTTATTCAGTTACAGTTGCCCCACCTTTCCCCCCATGCATTGCTGGATATTAAAACAAAGGAACAGAGTTATTCCTGTTTATAGTACATGGAAACAGGGTCAATGAATAAAAGAAACAAAGAAAATCAGTGGGCCCAGATATCAAGTGCTCTTTTAAAGTTGAGAAACAAGATATTTGAAAATAATGGGAGAAAGGCAGAGGAAGTTATAGCTTGTAACAATGTTCAAAAATAAAGAGAAAGTAGAAACACTTTTACAAACACCTGCAATATGCTTTATACGTACATATGATACTTTAAAAAAACAAAGGTACAAATAATAGGATGTAGTGTAAAATTTTAAAATCAGCTCTTTGAATAAGGAGACAGAAACAGATATACCGCATTTTTAGGACTATCGGACACACAGGACCATAAGGTGCACCTAGGTTTTAGAGGAGAAAAATAGAAAAAAATATTTTGAAGCGAAAAATGTGGTAAAATATTTAATAACCTGTGACCCTGTTCCACTGCTGCCCACCCCCCAACCACCACAGTGAGCTTGGTAAGCTACAATTGGACTATAAGACACACACCCCCCATTTTTCTCCCAAATTTTGGAAAAAAATGCATCTTATAGTCTGAAAAATAAGTAAAATTTGTAAAAAAGCTATGTAGTGTTTTGAACTCTGCATCTGATAGGTTGTCTATCTCCTCATCTCTTAGTTCTTTTTCTAGAGTCCTGATCTTTTGTTTCATTTGGGCCATATTTCCTTTTCTTGGTGTACCTGTTAATTGTTAGAGGTAGAGACTTAGGTATTCACCAGGCCAGGGCAACCCTTGTTACTGTATTGTGGTGCTGTATGTGTGGGAGGGGTAGAGAGGGAACAATGCTGCTTGCTTGGCTCTCTGCCAGCTTTCAGTCACTTCTCCCATTACCCACAAGCAAATTGGGCACTTCTGGTGCTGATCCCTGCGTGGGTGAGTTTGTGTGTGTTCTAGGACCATGTGGGTCCCTCCAACGAACTCTCCAGTGAGGATGGGAGTTTCTCCCGCTACCACAACCCCCACAGTTTTCACAGCCAGAAGTTCTGAGGCTTTCTTTTTCTGTGCAGAGATCCTGGGTGCTTGGTCTGTCTCGCTCCAAGTTGTTCCTCCTGGTTTATCTGCACAGAAGTGTAGGACTGCCTTGTCTACCAGCTACCACCTTGTCTGCCCCAGTCTATGAATTGCCAACTTGCTGCCCATCTCTGTACCTCCTACCAGTCTGAATGAATATTTCTTCTTTAACTCTTTGGTTGTTGGTTCCACATAGTTAAATTTTCTGGCAGTTATGGTTTTTATTTTTAAATTTGTTGTTGTCCTTCTTTTGGTTGTGGAAGGTGGCAAAGTATGGAAGGAGACAAATAGAACAGGAACAGAATCACAGAACTGGAAGTCACATGGAGGGTTACCAGTAGGGAGGGGGATGGGGGAGAATGAGGGCAAAGGTACAGGGAATAAGAAGCATAAATGGTAAGTACAAAATAGACGGGGGGAAGTTAAGAATAATATAGGAAATGGAGAAGTCAAAGAACTTATACGTATGACCCATGGACATGAACTAAGTGGGGAGCTAGGGGAATGCTGGTGGATGGGAGTTGCAGGGCAGAGGGGAATAAAGGAGAGAAAAAAAATGGGACAACTATAATAACATAATCAATAAAATATACTTAAAAAAAGCTCCCCCCAAAATAATATCAGAATTAGAAAGCAAAATCAACAGAAATAGCAGAATTCATACTGCAAATAATTGTATTTCAATGCCAATGTTTCTATTTAGTGTATTTTTTTCTCAAAAAATATTTAAACAAAGAAATGTGTTCTTTTATAATATGAATTAAAATGCAAAAGTTCTATGGAAGTGGAATGTGGTGTCAAGAAAGGTGTAAACGAAACACTTTGCAGCCCTTTCCTGCCCTTGAATATGATGCCTTTGGTGTAGGAGCTACATAAGTAATAGTGTAAAAAAAAAGTTGTATGTGTGTATGCATATATGTGCACATATATGTGTGTGTATATATATATGGGTATCTACCCATATATCCTAATATTGTATTGTGTATGTAGAAAAGATAATAGGTTATAATACCTAGAGCTATTTTAAATTATTTTTTATTTTCTTTATTGTCTATTACCAGAAGTATATATTTCAAATATACATAATTTAAATTTTTTGAGATATATTCTGAGTGTAGATAAGTATTCCTTCTTGTTTAAAGTTTTCCCTTTACTTCCAGTAGACTCTACACAGAATTTATAAAAGAAGCTAAGTCAAATAATTATTATGTGAAAATTTTTACAATACTTTAAGTGAAGTTTCATAGTAACTTTTTTATTTCTTGCCTTATCTGATCCCCAACTGTATATATTAAATGAACAGCTTTGCGAAATTAAAGTATAGACAAAGTTTTTGTATATTTTTAAAATATATACAGATCATCCATCATGTTGTAATTAAATTTGTACATATTCATTTTGAAAATTGTATCTTTCTTGATAAATATTGTTTTCATTCATTAAGAACAAAAAGATAACTAAATAATGCCAGAAGTAAAAAAGTTCAAGAAAGTTCAAATATGTGGTTTTTAAATGTTTTGCACAAGCATATTATTTTTCTAAAATTAGATAAATGACTCAGAATTGTGCTCCAGGAATAACCTTAAAAAAACTAAAAGGTACATCTGTATCAAAGTGAGTGACCCACTAAAATTCTAGGTTTTAATAATTCAAATTGAAAAGATTTTAAAGTAGGAAAAGTGCCTTCTATTGTGAGTACACAAATTGTTGAAGATTTTATTCTTTTTGTTTTTCTAATTTACTCTTGTATTTTTTCCATTCCTATATAGTCCCTGTATATCCCCTCTCCCTGTAGTAATCACATTTTTGTCCTTACAATTCCTTTTTTTGCTGTTTTTAAATTAATATACATTTTTTTCTAATTAAATATATGCATACATAATCCTGGGAGGATGGTGTCTTCATTCATGTTGCTACAGAAAAATACACAAGACTGAGGATCTTAAACAACAGACGTTATTTCTCATGGTTCTAGAGACTGGAAGATCTAGGTGCCCATGTATTTGGTGCTTGTTGACAGCTCCCTTATAGGTGGCTCCCTTCTCTCTATGTGCTCTCATGGTGTTTCCCTGGTGGTCTCTCTCTCTCCCTCTTCTTTTTTTACATTTAAAAAATTATTTCACTATTGTTCAAATACAGTTGTCTCCATTTTTCTGCCACCACTTCCCCCCCTCCCACCCACCTCCACCTCTCCCGCTCAATCCTAACCCACTTTGGCTTTGTCCATGAGTACTTCATACAGGTTCCTTGATGATTCTTCCCCTTCTTTCTCCTGATGTTCATAGCAGCACGATTTACAATAGCCAAGTGCTGGAAGCAACCTAAGTATCCATCAGTAAATAAGTGGATCAAAACACTGTGGCACATTTACACAATGGAATACTACACAGCAGAAAGAAAAAAAGAATTCTGTTTTCCACAGTGGCTGCACCTGTCTGCATTCCCACAGTGCACTAGGGTTCCCTTTTCTTCACAACCTTGCCAGGACTTGTTTGTTGATTTGTTTATGATAGCCATTCTGACTGGTGTGAAGTGGTACCTCAGCAGAAAAGAAAGAAGGAGCTCCTACAATTCATGACAGCATGGATGGAACTGGAAAGCAGTATGCTAAGTAAAATAAGCCAGATGGTAAAAGACAAATACCATATGATCTCACCTATAAGTGGAACCTAATGAATGAAATAAACAAGCAAGCAAAATATAACCAGAGATATTGAAATGAAGAACAAACTGCCAGTAACCAGAAAAGAGGGTGGAGGAGGACAATGGGTAAACATTTAAAAATGTATTTGTTTTTCTTTTAACACTTTAAGATTTAGTACACTTAAGTCTCAATGTAGAAGTACATATCTGCATCCTGTTGATTTTGTACTGACATTTTATTAGGGTATATGAAAAAGTATGAAATAACTTATATGAATCACTCTGTATTTCCTCAACTAAAGCCTATGATTTACAAACACAGAATGAGAATTCTACAATCCATGACAAAATACTGAGTGCATAATTAGTTGTATCCTTATAGCAACTTGATAACTGTATGGTTTCAAATTCTGATAAATTAGTCATTAAAGTTCTAACTACAAAAATATGCTCCATCAGATATTTTAAATTAAGTGACAGAAACAAATTCATTTATTTAATTTTTAGTTTTATTGGTTTTCATTTTTATTTTTGTTGTATTTCCCATGACCATTTAGTCCCTTCACCTTGTAATCACTACATTATTTTCCATGTCCATGAGTCCTTTTTGCCTTTTTACTCAATCTCTCCATCCTCTAACCTCTCTCCCCCACCCATGTTAGCTGTCATCCTGCTCCCTGTGAGTCTGTCTCTATTTTTCTTGTTTGTTCAGTTCATTAGATTCTACATATGAGTAAAATCACATGATATTTGTCTTTCTCTGACTGACTTATTTCACTTCAGCATAATGTTCTGCAGGTCCATCCATACTGTTGAAAAAGGGAAAACTTTCTTATTTTTATGGCTGAGCAGTATTCCATTCTGTAAATGTCTCAAAGTTGTTTTATCCATTCATCTACTGATGGACACTTAGGATGCTTCCATATCTCAGTGATTGTAAATAATGCTGCAATGAACATAGGGGTACTGACATTGTTTTGACTTAGTGTTTTGGGTTCCTTCAGATATATTCCTAGAAGTGGGATCACTGGGTCAAAAGGCAGATGCATTTTTTAATTTTTGGTGGTTATCTCCATACTGTTTTCCACAGTTGCTGTACCAGTCTGCTTTCCCAAAATGGTTTTCTTCTCTCCACATCCTCTCCAGCACTTGCTGTTTGTTGATTCATTGATAATAGTTAATCAGACAGGTGTGAGATGATATCTCATTGTGATTTTAATTTGCATTTTTCTGATGATTAGTGATGTTAAGCATCTTTTCATACATCTATTGGCCATCTGTATGTACTCTAGGAAGAAAGCACATACAATGGGCTAAAGATAGTTTATCCAATAAACGGTATTGGTAAAATTAGACAGATAGATACAGGAAAATGAAACTAGACTACCATCCTACACCACACAGAAGAAAAAAATTCAAAATGGATTGAACTTAAAAGTTAGACAAAAAGCCATAAATATCACAGAAGAAAATATAGGCAGCAAAATCTTGGACATTGCACATAGCAATATTTTATTGGATATATCTTCCCAAGCAAGAGAAACAAATTAAAAAGCAAACAAATGGAACTACATCAAAATAAAATGTTTTTGCAAGTAAAGGAAAATATCAACAAAGTAAAATGACAACCCAAGGAATGGGAGAACATATTCATAGATACATATGTTAAGGGTTTAATATCCAAAATTTATAAAGAACTTACAAAACTCAACACCAACAAAACAAACAGTCCAGTTAAAAAATCTGAATAGCCTCTTCCCTAATTTTTAGGCTTATAAGTTGTTAAAGGTAAGATATTCTGTATAAAAATACAGCTGTATTTCACTCTACTAAATGCTGAGTTCAAAACATTGGTTACAAGAATGCTCAGTAAACTTAGTGAAAACTTCAAGAGCATAAAAAAGGACATGGAAACCATAAGAAAGAACCTGTTAGAAATTAAGTATGCACTAACTGAAATGAATAATAATTTACATGGAATGAACAGTAGAGTAGATAAAGCTGAGCATCAAATCAATGATTTGGAATATAAGGAATTAAAAAACACCCAATCAGAACAACAGCAAAAAAAAAAAAAGAATTAAAAAGAATGAGGATAGTGTAAGGAGCTTCTAGGTCAACTTTAAGCATACCAACATTTGCATTGGGTGCTGAAAGGAAATGAAGCAGAGCAAGTAACTGAAAAATCATTTGAAAAAATGATGACCAAAAAAATCTCTAACCTGATGAAGGAAATAAACATACAAGTCCAGGAAGCACAGAGAATCCCAAACAAGGTGGATGCAAAGAGATCCACTCCAAGACACACATAATTAAAATGCCAAAGGTTAAAGACAAAGAGAGAATCTTAAGAGCAGCAAGGAAAGCACTTATTTACCTAAAAGGGAGCTCTCATAAGATTCTCAGTTGATTTCTCAACAGAAATTTTGTAGGCCAGAAGGGATTGGCAAGTATTCAATTGATGAAAAGCAAGCACCTACAACCAAGATTACCCAGCAAGGCTATAATTTAGAATGCAAGGAAATATTCTTCCAAGACAAGAAAAAGGTAAAGGAGTTCATCACCAACAAACTGGTATTATATGAAACGTTAAAGGGTCCTTTTTAAGAAGAAGAAGGAAGAGGAGGAGAAGAAAAGAGAGAGGAAGAAGAAAAAGAGAAGGAAGAGGAAGAAGAAGAACAGGAAGAAAAGATAAAAATATGAACAATAAAGTGGCAATAAATACATATCTATCAATAATGATATGTGAAAAACAAAATAAATGAATAAGCAGAACACAAATAAACTCATAGATACAGAGAACATTTTAATGGTTGTGAAATAGAACATGGGTTGGGAGAATAGGTAGAAAAGGTGACTGGATTAAGGTACAAATTGTTTTGATACAGAACATTCACAGGAATGCAAAGTACAGCATAGAGAATATAGTCATTAGTATCCTAACAACTCTGTATGGTGTCAGGTAGGTATGAGATTTATTGGCATAATCAATTAGTACACCTGAAACTAATATAATATTGTATTTTTAAAAATGCAATTGTTAACTTTAAAATTATAATTATTTTGAGACACAGGAAGAAAGGTGTAATGGAGAGCGAAAGGAGAGAGGCTTACTTCCCTTTGTAGTTAGTCTCTATTGTATTACTTAACGCTATTTTGTATTTAAAATGAAAATCTCTTAAGGAGAGATGATAACTCAATAGAGAATGTTTGTGAGTTATTTCCCCCCCTTTTGGACTTTTCAAGCATTTTTTTTTCTGAGATGACTCTTCTCCATGGTAGAAGATTCCCAAGGTAAGGAGCTGACTCTATTCCTATTACAAGTGCCAATTTCCTAAGTGGTTTTAGTGGTTTGAACATTTGTTCAAGTGTAACAAAAGAGAAACCACTGATGTGCATCATATAGACCACCAAAGAGCCATCTGTCTCAAGTGGCTTTTAGTCACCTTCAACCTCAGTTTTCTGAAAATATAGTTTCTTAAATTGTCTTGTAATTAACAAGAACTTTGTCTTTCTGCCTGATTTTACTTTCCCACATTTTAATGTCTATGCACAAGAGGCAAACTCTAAAATGCTAAAATAGTGAACCAAATGCTTTAAGTTGAATAATGTTAACAGACCTATCATCTGGTAAGTCTGACAAGAAGATAATTACTTTCCTTAAAAATGGTTATGGAAGACAATGTGGTTTGAAATGTATAATTGTGGATTCAGAAGCCAATTGCCTAGGTTCAAATCCCTGTTTTTCTATTTGCTAGTCTGTGTAAATAATGTGGTTTCTCTAAACAGTATAATTCCTTCATTTTCCTTATGTATATAAGGTCCTTCCCTATAAAACAAGAAAAATGATAAATTTCCATTAGCTTCCTTCCCTGTAAAATGTTAATCATGATAGCTTCCTCACAAGATTTGTGTGAGGAATGTAATATGCAAAACACTGGTAAATGGTAAGCATTTGAGAGTTAATTTTTGTCATTATAAAGAATATGGATGAACTGTACTGCTCAGCTTCCCTTGCTGGATATTTTATCTTTTATTGCTACTCTGTTAAGTGTTCAAAGTACTAAATTTTAGGGTGAATGCCAAAACCACATCTCTGCTTTGAAACTACTTCTTATCAACAGTTCCTACTAATGGTACTCTATTTGTAATACCTTCTGGGTGACTGTACCTAATTATGCCAGGAGGGGAAAGCTGAATCATGGGTAAACAGAACATCCTCTTATTTCCTACATATTATCTTCCAAGGAGATTAATACTAAGGTTTAGAAAACATGGCCTAAAGAAAATATGTTGGGGATAGCTTGGGTCATATAGATTTGGGGCAGGCAAATCTATTCAGCCATGTGTTAGCAGAAAGAATTGACCACAAAGAGGAAAAGGAAGAGACAGCCTGGAAGATAAGGAGAGGAAAAAGGCCAAGCCATCATCAAAAGGTGTGACTCATCTCCTGACTTTACCCCCTATCTCCAGTTAAGCCCATAGGAAGGTCAGCTAAAGTTTGTCTTTTCTACTTGAATTCAAATAAAATGATGCTCACTCTAATGAACTCAAACTTGGGTTGGTGATTTATGTTTCTTCCAACTAAATTATCCCTAACTCAAAAAGATGTTATTGTATTGCAAAAATATAACATAAATTTCTGTAAAAACAAAAATGCATTGTGATACATGTAAGCAAACTGTGGGAGATGGGAGGAGTGGGTGTATCCCAGGGAATGCCAAACATGTCTGCTGAAAATAAACTTAGAAAAATTAATTTATCTCATATCGGCAGTGGAACTTTGGAAAGAAGCCCATAAAAAGGAGATGCTATGAAACAAAATGAGCTAAAATTTTGCACAAATGTTTAAAGTTTTTAAAAAGGACGATCCAAAACAAGTGATCTCCTCCAGAGGTATTTTGAAGGAGATATTGACAAGATGGTATCAGTTTACTCAGAGATTTGGAAGAAAACGAGCCTACATAGAAGACATAATGATAATGATGATGATGATGATGATGATCACTGAATGTCAGTGAGGAGTAACACTGTAAGGAGGCTGCAAGATGTAATATAAAAAGTTCAGAGGTATACCTTTTATAGATTTGCAATAGAATACCAATTCTGTCTTGGACAAATGATTTTATATCCCCTACCCCTGCTTCCTTATTCTAAAATAGAGTAACACAACCCTGACTGGTGTGGCTCAGTGGATTGGGAGCCAGCTGGCAAATGAAAGGGTTGCTAGTTGCATTTCCAGTCAGGGCACATGCGTGGGTTGCAGGCCATGTCCCCAGTAGGGGGTGTGTTAGAGGCAACCACATATTGATGTTTCTCTCCCTCTCTTTCTCCTTGGCTTCCTCTCTCTCTAAAAATAAATAAATAAAATATTTAAAAAGAAAGAGTAACACCAAAAAAAATGAATATATGCACAAAGGACCTGAATAGGCACTTCTTCAAAAAGGATATACAGATGGCCATTGACATGAAAAGATGCTTACTTAACATCAATAATCATCAGAGAAATGCAAATTATGTAAAGGCACAATGAGATATAACCTCATACCTGTCAGAATACCATCATCAATAAACCAATAAACAACAAGAGTTGGCAAGGATGTGTGGAAAAGGGAATCCTAATGCACTGTTGATGGGAATGCAGATTGGTATAGCCACTGTAGAAATAGTATGGGATTTCCTCAAAAAAATAAAAATGGAACTGCCTTATGACCCCTATTCCATTTTTGGGAATGTAACTGAAGAAACTAGAAATACTGATTTAAAAGGGGTGCGTACTGATACATGTATGCACCCCTATGTTCATTGTGGTATTATTTATAATAGCCAAGATTTAGAATTAGCCCAAGTGCCTATTAGTAGATGAATGGATAAAAAAGCTACAGTAGATTTACACAATGGAATACTACTCAGGCATTATAAAAAAGAAAATCATACCTTTGTGACAGCGTGGATAAACCTGGAGAGGATTAGTCAGTCAGAAAAAGGCAAATACCATAGGACTTCATTTATATGTAGAATTTAATGAAAAAATAAAGAAAATAGAAACAGACTCGGAGATACAGAAAAGAGACCAACAGCTCTTAGAGGAGAAGGGCTTCCAGAGGGGCTGAGCAAAGAAGGTTAAGGTATTGGAAAAAAACATAAACATGCACAACAGTGTGGTGATTATGAGGGAAAGGGGAATGGGAAGAAATAGAAAATGATAAAGGGGGGATAATAAATGGTGATGGGAGGAGATGTGACTTTGGGTGATGAATATAGAATATAATATACAGGTGATATATTATAGAATTGTAAACCTGAAACTGATATAATTTTATTAACTAATGTCACCCTCAATAAGTTCAATAAAATTTTTAAAAAATTAGAATATCAATGCATACCACTCAGGGTTATCATGATGATTGAGAATAGTAACTGCACTGGATAAGTGGCTTAGTTGGTGGGAGCATTGGCCCGTTACACCAGTAGGTTGCACATTCGATTCCCAGTCAGGGAATATACCCAGGCTGTGGGTTTGATCCTCTGTCAGGGAACATATGGAAGGCAATTGATCAGTGTTTCTCTCTCACATAGATTTTCTCTCTTTCTCCCTTCCTCTCTCTTAGAATCAATAAAAACATATCTTTAAGTGTTGATTAAAAAATAATAACTTTGTCATCAAATAGACCTAGCCTCTATCCTGGTTCATAACAAAGGCTAAAAAATGTAGGTTTTCAAAAATTCTTATGATTTTTAGTATTTCTCAATCACAACAGTTATTAAGGAATAGAGATCTAGCTTAAACCATCCATATGGCTATAAATAACAGGAAGATTTTACTCTAACTTTTATTGGTATTTATACACTATAAATTGTTTATATTTTAGCCAAATAGCAGTGTGCTATTCTGGATGGCACAGGAGAGGCTGAGGAACAACAGACCTCAGTAATGGTTATTTGTTCATGTTTTTAGACATAGTCCTCAATCCTCATGTCATTTACAGAATAACTCCTATCTTTGTGTATCTGAACAGTTATGTTCTCTCTATTCATGTGCAATAGGGACTCAGATTCATGAGTACAATTTTTATTAATAATACATTCTGATATTAATCCATAAGAAAGTTTACAACTTAATATACTCAGAAAAGATCATCATCTGGGTCAGTAATTCCAAACATCAGTTTTCTCATCTGTAAGGTAGGGTTAATAACAACTAACTTTAATATGTCACCAAGTTGTGACAATAAATACAAGTCTCACTGGCCAAATCTTGGAAAATGTATACAAACTCTGCAGGTACCATCATGAAAGAAAATGAACAGCTCCAAGTGGTAAGCTTTCCAAAAAGTTTACATCAGTAAGCCCATTTCCATGCCATTCATATATATATTTCATGCCATTTCTCTAAATTTAGCCTGCTGTTTTCACCATAAAAACCATGGCCTATAAAAAGCAGTAGAGAAGAGCATCATTATGTACATTAAGAAAAGATAAACCACAAATGAAAACTTAATCATCAATGTGAACGATTCTTCCTTTTCCGTAATTCATGACCAGCCAATTTGCATTTGGAATCCTTTGAGAATAAGACAATTTAATTTCCTTGGCACTGGTGATACGTGTTGTGGTATATTCTTGTGACTGCTTACTCAATATCCATTTTCATTGTCTTTTTAATAACCTCAGTTTGTTGGGGGTGCAGGAATACACCCAGATAAAATTGGTCTTCTTAAAACACTTGCAACTAGGTGTGGCCATGGCAAATAATTTTGGCCAATCAGATGCAAGACTTACTCGGTGGAGCCTCTTGGAAACCATCTGCAGAAAGAACAATGATAAGGAATGAATGTTTGTATTCTCTCAAATTCACATGTTGAAATCTAATCCCAAATATGATGATATTTAGAGGTGGAGTTTTTGGCAGTTCATTTGGTTATGTGGTAGAGCTCTCATGAATGGGAGTAATGCCCATGAGGGCCAAGCCTCTGTCTGCCACATGAGAAAACAAGAAGTTGGCAGTCTGAAACTTAGGAGAGGGCTCCCACCAGAACCCAGCTGTGATAGCACCTTGATCTCAGACTTCCAATCCCAAGAACAGTGAGAAATGCATTTCTCTCAGGATTAACTGAATGTTGTTGACTACATTTCAGTTGGAGACCTTCTCATTTTAAGCATTCGTCATGGAAAAATAGCAATAGAAAAACCCTTTCTTTAGTTAAGTCAATATGAACATTTTTATTATTTACATGTACATACCTACATGTGTATACACTTACATATATATGTATATATTTATAAATCTATAAACTACATTAAAATTTAAGAAAACCAAGAGAGGAATAAAGAATTAATCACAAGATTCTGAAAAAAAAGGTATCTTAGTTATCAACTTGACTTCACAAGTGTTCTGCTTACCCCATTATTTTAAAGTCATTTGTTAAATTTATGTCAGAGCAACTTTATGAATCTACAATAAGAAAATAATAGAAAGGTAAAAGCACTTACTGCAATTATACTTTTGAAAAAAGATTAACTGATGTATGTTCTTTCTGAATAATGGGGAAGCAATTATTATTCAGCACTGCTAAATTATATGTCTTGAATCATAACTTCATAATATTTTGAAGCTAACAAAGAATTTTAAAAATATGTTGTTCAACTCCTTTTTTTCCTTTATGAGAAAACTTGAGTCTGGAAACAAAGATGAAATTATGCAGATGTTCATTTAATTATTTTTTTAAAAATTGACTTCAGGGTTAATATTTCAAGTTTCTAACAGGATTTGAATTGCCTTTTTCCATTTTATAATTAAGAATGTGTAAGTATGAAAATTTGTATGTGAAAATTGTAACCATGTATTATGGTTATAGACTTTAAATATCAAAATCTAAGAAAAAGACATGTAGGCACATGGGAAAACTTTAGAATTCTGCTTTCACCAAGTATAGAAAGGGGCATATTACCTCAAATTGCCTTATAGTTCATAAATCTTTTCTTTCCTCTCCCAAGCTAGCTGTTAAATTAACAATAGTCATTAAAAAGTTTCTTGTTGTATACTGAATGGGATTATTTAAATGCTATATGTAAGTCTGTGTCAAATTATGATGAAAAAGACATTTTACATCACTTATTACTTTGGTATGCCTTAGATACATGAGATCAACGATATTTAAAAAGTTCTTACCAGTAATATTTCTTAGGTTTCCTGGGCACTTCAACTGCAACTGTTGGGTAGTTGCTTTTCAGTAACACATTGAAAATAAAAGATGAATGAAAACTACAGTACTTTAGTTGGCAAATAAATTAATAATTACTTCTTATGGGAGCCACAGGCAAAGCATCATTAACTTGCTTAAAGCATCTTTTTTTGTGTGTCTATAGGTGGTACATTGACCAAAAGAACAACCACCATTATCATAGATCTCTGTCTATTCTGTGAGAATAAGAGTTGTGTTACTCTCAACCTTTTCTCCTCCCTTATCCTACAATTCATAAGAGAAATTCCAATTGAAACAATTAGATGGGGAACTTGGAGGTCATTAAAATATCTGTCATTGTCTCTTCTCATCCCCTCCCAAACCTCCCCACATGTTTTTCTTTTTATATGTGTTCCCTTATTTTCCACACAGATCAGGGAAAGTTGTGAAACACAGACATGGCCAGATTCAGGTTTGATTCACAGACTAAAAGCTTAGCAACTAGAAGGGAGATTCCTTCAAAATTACCAAATTGCAGAAAAGCATTCTTTTTTTAAAGATTGTATTTATTTATTTTTAGAGAGAAAAAGACAGGGAGAAACATCAATGAGTCGTTGCCTTTCACACTCCCTTTACTAGGGACCTGGCTTGCTACCCAGGCATGTGCCCTGACTGGGAATTGAACCAGTGACCCTTTGGTTGGGAAGCCAGCACTCAATCTACTGAGCCACACCAGCCAGGACCAGAAAAGCATCCTTGGGAAAGTTTGGGAGCATAAATGCTCCATATTTCAATTACTCTATCCAAATAAATAGAATATTATAGATCTCTCTTTTCAAATCATATACGCAATCAATTGTTCATCCTGGCAGCTGCTATGATTTACATAAAATACTTGGAGCAAATGGCTTGGCAAGCATTTTCCAGAATAAAAAAAAAAGGTGGGGGGCACTGTTTGGGTCTACAGTGATCTTTTTTTTTTAATTGGTCAGCCCAGCCCTGGCTGGTGTAGCTCAGTGGATTGAGCGCGGGCTGCGAACCAAAGCATCACAGGTTCGATTCCCAGTCAGGGCACATGCCTGGGTTGCAGGCCATGGCCCCCAGCAACCACACATTGATGTTTCTCTCTCTCTCTTCCTCCCTCCCTTCCCTCTCTAAAAATAAATAAATAAAATATTTTTTAAAAAAAGAAAATTTAATTGGTCAGCCCAGCACAAGCAACCCACACAACATACAGTAAAGGTAGTGCTAAAAATAGTGTAAGAATCTTGGTTACAGAGTTTGTATTAACTTTTTAACTTCAAACTACATGACAAATTCCTGATTAGACTTACATTTTCCATTTTTACAATGACCTTGAAATGCCAAATTTGTAAAAACATTAAGGCTTCACAGTAAAAACACACAACAAATAAAAAGAAAATATGTATTCTCTCTTTCAAAGGATGAAAAGACATTGGGAAAATGATATTTGGGCTATATTTAAAATATTTTACATGAAATAGTTTCAAAACACATTGGTTTGTTTCTTAAGTGCACAGTAGTTAACTTTAATGTATTCTTATATTATTGGAATATTACTAATATTCTTTTTTCTCAAACTCATAAATTAATTTTTAATGCTGCTGTTTTTAAACTATGATAAAAATGCAGAATTTATTTAATAAATAGTGAAAGCCTCACTTTAACTTCTTCCCATTCTCCAGAGTGAATTACCATTAGCAGTTAATAGATTATCTGTTCAGACATTTTTCAGTGTACTTGAATATACATTCTAACCTATCGTTTTTTTTGCCACATGCTCTTTTCAGTCAATTAAAATAAAAAAATATTTCCATTTCAGTAGTATATGTTTATGTATCTAATTCCTTTTTAGTTCCATATTATTCCATAGTGTTAATGAATGTTATAAAATACTGAGTACATACTATATGTCGGTTCATATTACAAGTGCTTTAAATGTCATATTTATATCCACACACACCAAAATAATCAGTGAGTTGGGAATTGTACCTCTTTCATTGATTTGGAAACTGGGGTAATTTTCAATATTTTACCTAGTCATTCTTTTAGTGGCGGACATTTATGATATCTGAAATATTTTTACCATCATAAATAATGTTGTACTAGAAAACTGAAAGTTACCTTGTTCATTGAAAAAAAAGCTATTAATTTTATTTTTATTATGACACAGCTGCCATTCAAAGTTGTTTACTGCCGTATAGAATATTAACAAATTTAAATCTTTTAATGTTTTTGTTTATCTGGTGGGTGAAAATTTGTATTCTATTGAAACTTGACTTTTTTTGATGAAAAAAGTTTTTTGATTAAAAATGTTAAGCATATTTTCATAGATTTTTTTCAATGATATAAATATACAAGGGGGGACCCCACAAATGGAATTTGTTTGTAAAAAATTGTGTATTCTTACATGTTTAAACTTCGATTGCCTTCAAAGTACTTTCTATTTGATGCAGTACACCTATTAAGACATTTTCTCTCTGTTCAAAACAGTTTCTGAACTTGATTTTGTCACCTTTGAGTGCTTCTGTTGTTTTTTGTTTCACCGCTTCCATATTGGCAAAAAGTTTCCTTTTGAGGATTTTTTTCATCTGGGGAAACAAATAAAAGCCACTTGGGGTAAGGTTGGATGAATAGGCAGGGTGGGGCATGGAGTCACACTGTTTTTGGTCAGAAACTGCTACACTCATTGATGTGTGGGCAGGTGCATTGGTAAATCACCCATCATGAAATGGGCATGCATGTCGAAAGAGTCTTCAAAAAAACTTTGCTGAATTCAGCCTCTCACAATAACACCATCTGGCACACTGATTCAGTTAGGTTCCTAGAACAATTACTTAGTGGGGGAAGTGTGTACTACAAAGGACCCACCTTCCAGAACATAATTATGTTTTGGGGGGTGGATCCCCCTCATACTTTTTACATCTAGGTCTGCTCATATCCTTATGCTTTTCTAATGGGTATATTATTATTAATGATTTATGTTTGTTTTTTTTCCCTCTATTTTATAAAATGGAAACTGAAATATGCCTCTCAGGTCTCCCTCAGTGAGGAAGAATATTGACTCATGTCCTAGTGTTTCCCCACTGGATCAACTGCTAGCTTCACTTATATAAGATGCTCCCAAGAGCTGCCCCCAGCCAGTGACTCAGCAGGTGGTGCTACTTAGACCCATTCCAGTGAGAACTGAGGCTTTTCTGTGTGACTTTGTCTTGAGGACTCTGTATCAGACTTGCAGAAATTATCTTATAACTGCAGTTCAATGCTCTTCTTACCCATATGGCCTCCTTGTTTTCTCTACATTGTCTCCTGAATTCTGGTCTGAACCCCTCTCCTAATTATCACTTGGGGTTTTCTTTCAGAGGCTCTGAACTAAGATACTCTCCAACTTTGTCTATGAGGATCTTTTACTATATAGAGTTTTTGTAGTTGTTTTGTATTTGTGATTTTTTGTCAAATTTATCTTTCCCTCTACGATTTCTAAGTTTCACTCATGTCTTAAAAGATTTTCCAGCCACTAAATTGGAAAATAAAATTTGTTTGTTTTCTGCCAGTGCTTCTGTGCTTTATTCTTTAATCCTTATAAATCAATTAAAATAGTTAATGTGGGGTAAAGACTTAATTTTAAACTATTTTCCAGATACATTGTTAGTTGCCACAATATCATTTATAAAATAAGGCATCTGTTTCCTGTCATTTTTAATCCCTAACGTCCCATAGAAATATATATATATTTCCTAAGATTTTAATAAGTTCACCCTGGCTGGCGTAGCTCAGTGGATTGAGCATGGGCTACAAACCAAAGCATCACAGGTTCAATTCCCAGTCAGGGCACATGCCTGGGTTGCAGGCCACAGCCCCCAGAAACTGCACATTAATGTTTCTCTCTCTCTTTCTCCCTCTCTTCCCTCTCTACAAATAAACAAATTAAAATCTTAAAAAAAGATTTTAATAAGTTCTACTAATTTATTTGTAAATACTTGCTCTTTGATATATACTTTGGTTATATGGTATAACCTATTTCCTTTCTTTTGCTCCTCATTAATTTTGGGGGGTCTATTTTCATATTCATGTATATTTATTTTTCCAGCTGAACATGAGTATTAAGTTAACAAATCATTTGGATATGTTAAAAAATATATTTACTACATCAACAGAAGATACAGAGACATATATTTGAAACAGTAATCCTTCTCATCCAGTAACATGATTGAACTCTCAATTATTTATTCAGTATTCTCAGTGCCCTTCTGTAAAATTTTATAGTTTTTGGTATATGGTTTGTGTTGGTTTCTTGTTAAACTGATTTGTAGGTATTTCATAGATTTTGTTGTATTGGTTAACTTAATTTTAAGTGTTTTTGTTCTTGTTGCAAGCTGTTGAATTACGATGTGTTCGATATATCTTAATTGTGCTAGATTACATGGAACAAAAAAATTACATACATATGATGTATGAAATATAGAGCAAAATAAATAAATATGTTCATCAAATAAAGGCAATATGTTTTCTGAGCACAATATGTTCCATTCATAAACAAAGTAACATATTTTAAAAATATGAAAAAATAACTAAATTAAATTATCCTTGGCTACTGCTTGGCTACTCCAATTTTTTATAATATTTTTTATAACCTGAGTGATCAAAATTAGTGGCTTTTATCTATCTGCCTCTTATTTTTATTATCCTTAAAGAATTGTAAAAATTATTTTTTTAGAGATTAAGGCTAATTTTATATACTTTTCTATCTTAGCTTGAGTCCTAATTTAATTAGCATATTTTCAAAATAAAGAGGACTGTAAGCAAGAAAAAACAAAGTAAAATGCAAAATTTATATATTTCAATAAGTCTTATGTAGGATACATTAGACAAAATTCCAGATTATATTCCAAGCAACTGAATATATTGTGTAATATTATAAGGGGTCTTTGCAAATTCTAGAGCACTGCTTGTTTTATTATCAAGTGAAATATGCCAATAATATTTTAGTCATTTAGATTTTGGGCTTTGGAACTTATACATGTGAAGCATCATAATATCTCTGACACAAAATAATCGTTACTTAATAAAGCCTTTTATTTCTTTTGTTTATAAAAACACAATGAAGCAACAATTCACTTGGCTACTCACAAGTAGGAAATATTTGTTGTGAACAGTTAACAAAGCACAATGATATTGTCACTTTACATTTAAAATTGTTGGTGGGAATGCAAACTGGTGCTGCTATACTGTGGAAAACAGTATGGAATTTCCTCAAAAAATTAAAAATGGAACTGCTTTTCAATCCAGCAATTCCACTGCTGGGATTATATCTAAAGAACCCTGAAACACCAATTCAAAAGAAACTATGTACCCCAATGTTCATAGTCAATGTTCATAATAGCAAAGTGTTGGAAGCCCAATCAGTAAATAGGTAGATCAAAAAAATGTGGGACATTTACATAATGGAATACTACACAGCAGAAAGAAGGAAGGAGCTCCTACCCTTCATGACATCATGGATAAAACTGGAGAGCATTATGCTAAGTGAAATAAACCAGGTGGTAAAAGACAAATACCATGTAATCTCACCTCTAAGTGGAACCTAATCAACAAAATAAATAAATTTGCAAGCAAAATATAACCAGAGACATTGAAATAAAGAAAAAACTGACAGTAACGAGAGGGGAAAGGGGAGGGGGTTAATGGGGGAAAGAAGGGGAAGGGTTGTCAAGGAACATGTATAAAGGACCCAAGGACAAAGGCAACGCCAGAAGCAACTGAAGGTGGGAAGTTGGGGTGGGTAGAAAGTGATGGTGGGAAAATGGAGACAACTATATTTGAACAACAATAAAAAAATAAAGTAAAATCTTCATTGGGTACATTTTAGAAATAAATTTTGTGAAATAAAGCAGAATAGCTAATGAACACCTTATCTTCAACATTTTACTCATTAGAATGACATATAATATGATATTGAAAGATGTAGTTGCAGGTACATTCTTAACAAACAAAAACTACTTGTCTAGCACTTTACAGTTTGCAAAGCATGTGTATGTGAAAACTATTGATGAAGAGTTTCCTATTCAGCAACTTACCAAGTGGGGCTGGTTCCACCTAGGTTCCTTGCAGCTCAGGGGAAGTAAAGCAGTCACTTACCTTTTCTATTAAATGAAGACAGTGCCTTCTTATACCTCTCTCACAGGGATTTTCTGAGAATTAAATATCAATCTGCAAATAAACATTCCATTTCTAAGATACTAAGCAAATGCTAATGGTGATTATTCTACAAAAATCATAATTCAAACACTTCATTTTAAGTAATTTAAACGTTAAGCAAGCCACTGAAAACAGCTGTATTTGTTTCTCAGCTGCTACAACCAAGATTTATAAAATTAGATAAAATCAGATAAATGTAAAAATTAGATAAAATCAGATAAATGTAGCTTACCACTAATGGATAACAATATCAGGTAAGGAAAAATAATTTGTTTGATAAATATTTACTTTGCCCCTGTCTTCATCCAACCAGACCTTAGTTAATGGTGTATTGTACAGTAACAGGAAAATGTATGCTTGGACTAGGTCCTGAAACTAGTTTCCTAATTATGCTTTTTATTCATTTACTTGCTTTCATTTTCTCCTTGACTGTCTTTTCCTATCTGTGATTATAGCAAAGAAGTTACTTCTTTCATACTTCCTTCTTTCAGATGAAGGAAAATAAGGGACTTGACAATTTTAGAATATTTACTTTTATATGCATATATATATATATATATGATCGTATAGATGATCAAAATTCTCAACACTTCATTCATCCATTAAAATACTTGTTTTGTGCATTTGATAGGTGTCAGTCATTGTTCTAATCACTAGGGAGATAATAGCACTTAGCTATAACTTACCTTGAAGGATACGGAGAAAGACTATTTTTAAAAAACATATATACAGATAAGAAAATACCAGGGAAAAACGCTTAAAAGGAAAATAATAAGAAATAAAGATAATTTTAAAAGGATAACTGAGTGGAGAAGCTTTATATTCAGTGGTTTAAAAAGCCCTCTGAAGATTAGTGAGTGATTAGTGAGCAGTTAACTTCACTTGGGGATGACATATTAGGAAAGAACCAAAATACAAACAAGTCTTAGAGAAGAGTGTTCCGGAAGGCAAAGAAAATCTCAGCCTGTTTCAGGAACAGCAGCAGGGATGCTCTGACTGACATTAGGCAAACAAATGGAAAACTGAAAGGCAAGGTGTAGGCAGAAATGGAAACTTCAAAGGCTAGAGACAAGGATAAGGTGTTTAGATTTTACTCAAATATAATAGTGAATTTATTAGAGTATGTGAATATAATTTTCCATTGAAAAGGTTTTTGTTTCCTCCTTAAGCATTCTAACATTTTCCATGGTCAACTAGTGAGCTAAGTAAAATATGCCAATTTAAAATGTTTAGTTTATTTTGACAAAGCTTTCCCTGGAACACAGGGCAAAAAGTTATAATTAAAACAAGATACCTTTGCTCCCGACTGCAAGTTCAAAAGGAAAAAAAATACGCAGCACTGCTATGTGGTTGACTCCAGTCTGGCTGGTAGACAAACCCATATGAGCTACGCAGTCACTAAGCTCTTGGCTAGCAGCCTTCCTCTTATAACCTGTTTCTAACAGAGCAGTCAGCATGTTATCATTACCATAAGCATTACATTTATTTCATTCCTGTGGTATCCAGAATAATGATCTCCCAGGAAGAAGTCTATACATATTAATCCTCAAAATCTGTAACTACATAGCAAGGGAAATTAAGGTTACAGATGAGATAATATTAAGATTCTTAACCAACTGACCTAAAATTTGTGATACTATTTTGGATTATCAAGTGTCTCCAATTACCAAGAGTCACAAGGGTCATTAAAAACAAAAGAAGTAACTAGCCCAGGTATTACTACTTTGAAGATGGTGGTGTGGACTGAGTCAGAGAAAAAGGGTGACCTCTAGAAACTGGTAAAGGGAAGGAATAAGATTTTTACCCTAGAGCCTCTAGAAAAAAACGAGACACTTCCCAAACCTTGATATTAGCTCAGTGGCACACGTCTGTCCTAGGAACTGTAAGGTAATAAATCTGCCTTGAGGAATCCATACAATTTATGGTAATTTGTTACAGCAGAGAAAACAAACAAACAATGCTTTCTTCAACCACTAAAATGTATTTACTAATATGGCTTGAATTCCTGTCTCTTGGATTATCAATATATGCCAATTACCTAGATTAGTGTCAGACACACATAAGACTTCCAATAAAGGTTTGGCAAATGAGTGAATGATGCCAACATTCTGATCGAGACCAGTCAATAGCCTTTTATATCATTCAGAGTAAAAGCGAAGCTCATACAGAGCTACAAAAGTTACACGGCACTCTTTCACTCTGTTATTTCATTAATATTTTTTCCCTTTTACATTTCTTCTTGAATATTCTGCTTTAGCAAAACTGACCTGCTTACAGTTCCTCTGGAATATCACACATACTCCCACCTCAGAGATTTTTTCATGCTATACTCCTCTACCTTGGGTGCTTATCCGCAGGTATCCACCTGTCTTCATCACTTCCTTCAAATCTTCGCACAAATATCCTGTTAGCAAGCAGGTCATCCCTGACCAACTATTGGAATCCCCGCATCTTGGCACATTCCTTTCGTTTTCTTTATTGCTCCTGATTGCCTCCTTAGCACCTGCATATATTTTTATATATTTATTTGCTTTTTGTTTATTCCCAATTAGAAGATAAACTCCAAGAGGGTTTTGTTTGTTTGTTTGTTTTCTTTTCTGCTATGCTTGGTACATAATAGGTGTTTAGTAAATATTAATTGAATGGATCATACTATCCCAACAAAGACCTCTCTTTAAATGTTCCATATAATGCTGCAGCAAATCAAAATATCACTCCAGGAGAGGCTGCTTTATTGAAGAAAACAAAGACTAACAAAGCTTAGGTTATTGTCTGAAATTTGCAGCACTCTGAAGACACAGATACTTGAAAGACAGACAAAATTTCCAGAGAAATAAATTAATATAGACTTTGAAAGTTAATACTATTCTCTGAGTTAGTAACGGTACTGAAACGAGATCTAAGCAATACAATGCAGATTACCTGGGGCAAGAGAACCAAGAGACACAAAGTAAACCAAAATAAACAAGACCATTCCCCTAGCCAAAATTACCTATTACTATGTGAGTTGTCTGATAGGAAAGAAAAGACAGTAAATGAGAAAGCACTTTACATACATTATAGTTTCCTTTTTGCAAGGCTGTATATAGTAAACTGTAGGTCTGGTTCCTCAGAATGGAATGAGTGACTCTATTAACTTCTGTCAGTATCTTCATAAAACTCCAGGACTCTTTAGACACAAAATAGTGACATTATTTGGAATAAAATGCACTTTATGACTAAAAGGAATCTAGATTCTACTTGCTTCACATTCATTAAGTCAGGCAGGACACTGTCTTGTCAGAATTCAGTCCATGTGAACCAAGTGTGCCCTACCACACACTATCCTCACACTGTCAACACAATTATCTGTAAGACTATAATGATGCACAGCAACTGGTTTTCCATCTGTCCCAAGTGCAGAGCAAGATGTGCCAACACCCCACGGAGGAAATTCCTGAAGCTTCCACTTCTACCCAAAAGACAGTGAGCATGCTTATCCTGCTTGCCATGTTTCCCTTCACAGACTGACCTTTGGAAACCAGCATTCAGGGAATGGAATACAGGGAAATTGCATGATCTGTTCTGAGGAGTCAGAAGCTTGAATTAACCATTGAACATAGTAAAAAGATCCCATAGACAAGGCAGATAAGTGGAAGCTATTTTGTTGTTGCCTCCTGAATAATGCTCTTATGACAAGTATTTTGAGTAGCAGCAAATAGGGAGCCTTGTTTTGTTCATTCTAAAGTAGCTCACCACAGTTCTCTCCGGTCATTTCCTTACTTTTATCTTTCACTCGAGTTAGTCCAAAGCAATGCAAATTATATCAAAGTATCAGAATAGGTTCACTGTACCTATGCTGGGCTGGCTTCACTTTTTTTTGCATTTGTCATGTCCAATTATTTATGTATCCACCTCATAGTATTATGGCAAAAGCAAAACATTTCTGTAAATCTTCACAATTTGCAAAGCAGTATTTTATCATCTTCGTTTGGCTTAATCTTTGCAATGGCTTGTGACCTATGTATCCACTAGTCTCATTTTGCAGATGATGAAAATAAGAGTTTAGATAATTTGTCCAAATTATAAATTATAAATGGCAAATAAAAGATTTAACTGTGTATTTTTTGAATCAAAATCAATGACAGCTCATTAATTAAAGTGATATGCCTTTCTGATTTGTTAAATGTCTATACTATAAAAATATATATTTACAAAACAGTTATATTGCATTTGCTGCCTCTCATTTTAGAGTAACAAATAAATAACTAATAAAGGAAAAATCTCAGTAGTATGCACACGAAACACAATTTTGTAGCTAATTACAGCCAGGGAAAAAGGACTCATCATATACAGTAATATCATTTATATTTGCCCTATCAATATAATAACCAAATATCAATAATTATTAATTGAGGATAAGAAATGAAACATCAGTTTCCTGATTTAAAAAATTATTTTGAACAAAACTAACTTAAAATAAGTAAAACTTTGAATGGACAAATAGAGTTCAATTTTTTAATCTAACACAAAACATTTGAACTAGTGTTTTTTTCTTCAAAATAATTAATATTATGAGGATGTCAAAGTAGCATTCATTCTGTGCCATCGAGTTAGTGACTCCTATGTCAGTCCATCCAGGCTACATATCTAAATTTCCTCTAAGGATTGTTTATCTGTTTTAGAATTGAGTAAAGTAAATCTTTCAACTTTACTAACCTGAAGTAACACCAGGAGGAGAAAAACCCATGTAGTGAAAAAGTTCAGGCAGCATGTCAGACTTTAAAAAATACTTTGAACAAGAAGCATTTTTCAAACAGATTATTTAGTAATATTAGTTCCAAATCTGAAGTCTGCCCACTCTTTAGAGCTTTAATTTACAGTCAGTTAAGAATTGAAGGTATTGAAAAATAATCTCAGTTTAAGGAAGGGTTACATTAATTTTGGTCTGATGCAGTTCTTCCTTTTCTTCATAATTCTGTTTACATTTGTAAATGTCACTCAATTTTAATTGACTCTCTTTTTTCCTCACTATTTTTCCTAATAACTATAGTTTCTCAGCAATGAAATATATCCAAATTTTTAAAGCTCTTATGTTAATATATTATTAATGCTAAATAAATGCAGTACAAAAATTGTGATAGACTTTACAACACAGGGATTTACATGAAGAAGAATATTTCTAATGTGAATCAACTATAAAATTATTTTTATCCATAAATATGTAGGAATATGAGGTACCTATTTTGGCAAATATGAGTTTGATTCACACTTAACCCCTCCACTCTGGTATAAATGTCACTTTTAACTTATTCAACATTGTTCAACTAACATGAATAATATATCATATACTATTAATAATCAAATGACTGTTTCATCAGGTAACCTTAACTGTCTCTTAAATATTTCATATGCCCAGTAATATTAATTCAGAATCAGTGTCAATATTATAAATGATTATTATACCCATTATTAATTGCTACAGTATCACCTGTTGTGACATATTTTAAAATTATTTTATTGTTGTTCAAGTAAAGTTATCTGCATTTACCCCCTACCACTCACCCTGACCGCAGCCATCCCCACCTCCCTCCCCTGCTTCCACCCCTCCTTGGTTTTGTCCATGTGTCCTTTATAGTTGTTCCTGAAAAACTTTCCCCCCTTCCCTACCATTATCCCCTCCCACCTCCCCTCTGGTTACTGTTAGATTGTTTTTAATTTCAATGTCTCTGGTTATATTTTGATCACTTGTTTGTTTTGTTGATTAGGTTCCACTTATAGGTGAGATCACATGGTATTTGTCCCTCACTGCCTGGCTTATTGTCAACAGCTACTTTAAAATGCAACTGTTTTTTATTAAAGCCATGCTAAAAACAAACAAAGGAACTATAATAATAACAATAATAATAATACTACAGATTTAATTTTGACAGTGTTTTAATATCCACTATATACTTTGACATTCCCCGTAATCATATAGTTAAGAAGGGCAAGTTATTATCCCACTTTTATAGAGAAGAAAAACCAGTACTCATAAAGTTCAAGTGACATGTCCAAGGTCACTTTGCTAATATATGTAAGAGCAGTCATGAAAGTCAGTGCTAGAATTAGAATCCCAAAGTCAGTGTTTTTTATCTTTTATAAAATAGCAACACTGCTCTGATACGACTTTGAACATTAATAAAGAATAAAACATTTTATCGTTGCTATATGTAAGAAGCAAGATGCAGCATTTTTATTGTAGCTCTGAAGTAGAATTAATTGGTTTTGTTCATTCTGATGAGGATTATAGTCTGTACTTTGTTTATGAGGTAAGATAAATAAATTTAGGTGCTAACAGTCATGAAAATAAATACCAAACAATATTAAAAGGGAGTATAAAAGAAGTCATGACTTATCATTTTTCTCTGTTTTAGAACTAAATTTTAAAAGATGAAAATTATCCAGATGCTTTTGCTGTGCAAAAAGTGTCTTGAAATCCTGCCTATTTAAAGGCTTATATACCTGTATTTCTATTGTAAACACAAATATCAAATATCAAGGAAGATAGCACATAATACAAAAACTCAATACCTTTATTCTTTTTATTTAATTTTAATTAATTTATGCAGTGATATTGGTTAATAATATTACATAGATTTCAGGTGTATAATTCTATAATACATCACCTATATATTGCATTGTGTGTTCAACACCAAAATCATCTCCATTCCGCTCCTCTGAAAGAGGGTAACTCTTTTATCTTCCCCACTCCCTTTCTCTCTGGTAGTAACCATACTGTTTGTTGTCAGTGCCTATGAGTTTTTTATTTTTGTTTAATCCCTTCACCTCATTCACCCAGCATATTTAAACCTCCTCCCCTGTAAAAGCTGTCAGTCTGTTCTTTGTATCTATGGGTCTGTTTTGATTTATTTTGTTCATTAGTTTCCACATATAAATGAAATTATATGTTATTCCTGAAAGGTCCTCAAGGAGGCTCCGGCAGAAGCAGGGGTTGGCAGAGACAGACAGGGGGATGAGTTCTGTGGCTCTGGAATAAAGGTCATTTTTGCCTTGCACTCCCAACCAGCACCACTGGTTTTGTGCAGAGCCCTTCTTCCACATGGCCAGATCTTAATTTATTTAGTCTGATGAACTCTGCTGGCCTCACCCTGAAGTCTCCCTGAAACCCTGCCCTACCACAAAGATCTGAAGGCCCCAGCAAGTGACACTGGCTTTGGTGTTGTCTGAGACTTTTCCTGAGAAGCCAAAAGCCTAGTACTTGTGCTGAGTTTCAATCTATGAACATTAACTCTCGAACAACACTTGCCCCTACCTTGTGACTTACAGAGAACCTACACAGGTTTGTTGCATACTGGTAGAGGTTCTTTCAGTGATTGAGCCTAACAAGCAGCCGGCAAGCAAAACCAGATCTCAGGGTGCCTTGAACCTCTTGCTAACATGCCCCTGGGCTCAGAACTGGTGGAAGCCTTGGTAAACAGCCTGGCGACCTTCCATGTATACCCAGCAGAGGCAGCCAAAGAATTGAATTGCTTTGTAGCTCCAAATAAGTAGCCTAGGGATTGTCATAAGCATCATCTGACATTGATTTGCACCAGGGTTCCTCTCAAGAGTCTTCAGAACCAACATATTCAGTGGCAGGCTTCAGACCACATCAGAGTATGACTCAAATAGTTCCATAAGCAGCCCACATAAAGGGACATCTATTCAAGCAATAGACCCTACTAGGTTAATTCTACTTTGTGAATTTAGCAATAGCACAACAGTTCATAGACTGTAGTCAGGGTTGATCCTCATAGCCAACCCAAGGATCAAATCCACCCATGAAGAGGCCAACATCAAAATACCACTGTAACAAAAGAACTCATATAACACACAAGGAGCATTCTTGGAGCACCTAGCTTAGGTGATCAAGGAGACTGCACTACTGAGCCCCACAGGGGCCTTATGTCATCTATTACATAAGGCCATCCCCCCAAGGTAGGGAGATGTAGCAGATTCACCTAACACATAGAAACAAACACAAATGGGGAGAAAAAGAAACATGACCCAAATGAAAGAACAGGAGGGATCTCCATGAAAAGAGCTAAACGAAATGGAGGCAAACAATATGGCAGATCTAGAGTTCAAAACAATGTTTATAAGGAAGCTCAAGAAACTTAGAGGAAGAATGGATGAAATCAGTGAGAACTTAAACAATGAAATAGTAAGCATGAAAAAGAAGAGAGAAACCATAAAAAAGAACCAGTCAGAAAAGAAGGCTACAATATCTACAATGAAGAATATACAAGAAGGAATAGGAAATAGGTTAGATGAAGCAGAAGATCGAATCATTGATTTGGAGGACATGGTAGAAGAGAACACCAAGTCAGAGCAGCAGAAAGAAAGAAAGAATTTTTTAAAAATGAGGAGAGTCTAAGGGACTTTTGGGACACAAGAAGTATAACAAGTATAACAACATCTGCATCATAGGAGTACCAGAAGCAGGAGAGACGAAACAAGACATCAAAAACCTATTTGAAGAAACAATGATTGAAAACTTCCCTAACCTGGTCAAAGAACAAGACATATAAGTACAGGAAGTGCAGAGGGTCTCACATAAGATGAACCCAAAGAGGCCCACATCAAGACACATCATAATTCAAATGGCAAAGGTTAAAAACAAAGAGAAAAAATCTTAAAAGCAACAAAAGAAAGACATTTAGTTACCTTCCAGGGCACTTCCATAAGACTGTCAGTTGATTTCTCAATGAAAACAGTTCAGGCTAAAAGGGATACCCATGGAACATTCCAAGCAATTAAAAGCCAGGACTTACAACCAAGATTACATTACCCAGCAAGGCTATCATTTAAAATAGAAGGAGAAATAAAGAGCTTCCCATTCAAGAAAAGGCCAATAAAGTTTATTACCAACAAACCAGTATTATAAGAAATGTTAAGCAGTCTTCAATAATAATAATAAAAAGAAGAAGAAGAAGGAAAAAAAGAGGCACATACCTAGAAAGAATAAAATGGCAATAGATATGTACCTATTAAAAATCTCTTTGAATGTAAATGGCTTAAATGCTCCAATCAAAAGACACAGGGGAGCTGAATGGATAAGAAAACACAGCCCATCTATAGGCTGTCTTGACACCCACTGTACAACCAAAGATACACACAGACTAAAAGTAAAGGTATGAAAAAAGATATTTCATGAAAATGGAAATAAAAAAACTGCTGGGTAGGAATACTTATATCAAACATAAAGACTTTAAAACAGAGGCTATAATAAAGGACACTACATAAAGATAAAGGAATCAATCCAACAAGAGCCTATAACCCTTTTAAACATTTATGCACCCAACACAAGAGCGTGTAAATATATAAGCAGATCTCGATGGATGTGGAGGGAGAGATGTACAGTAATACAGGCATAGTAGCTGATATTAACATGTTATGACATCAATGAATAGATCTTCCAGACAGAAAACCAACAAGAAAACAGTGGCCTTATATGACACACTAGATCAGATGGATTTAATTGATATATTCAATATCTTTATCCTTAAACTAGTAATTATTATTTTGCTAGAATAATGTAGTTTTTCAACTTATTCTTTAAGTGGCTTATAAAGCTCAAATGTTCAACAATTTCTGTCATTCAGTTAAAGATTTAGGTATCTCACCTTAGTAATCATTTCCCCTAACTTAATTTCCCACACTCTTCAGAAGAGGGTCACTGTAATTCTAGTGAAATGCTCATCACCACCACCAGGCTAGCCATTTCACTTCTTCCTGAGACCCTAGTAAGAAAGATTTAATCCAAAAGTCTATTATCAAAATGTACTATTTATCTGTGAGAATGTTACCAGTTTGCAATAACATGGAGAAAGAATTCACACTGATATTAAATTTAAATCATTTCAATTACTGAAGTAAAAGTTTATAATAAAAGTGACTAATCCAGTTGAGAAGGGCATATTAGCTGTCTGTTGCTGCAAATCAAATGACCCCAAAACTTAGCAGCTTGAGACAACTAAAAACTACTTTTTATTGTTGTTCAAGTACAGTTATCTCCATTTCCCCTCCACCACTCCTCCCACCCCAGTTACCCCCATTCCCCACCCTTGATCCTACCCCACTCGGTTTTGTGTATAGGTCCTTTATACATGTTCCTGAAAACTCTTTCCCCTGGTCCCCCCATTATCCCCTCCCAACTCCTCTCTAGTTACTGTCAGTTTGTTCTCTATTTCAATATCTCTGGTTATATTTTGCTTGCTTGTTTGTTTTATTGATTAGGTTCCACTTATAGGTGAGATTACATGGTATTTGTCTTTCACCACCTGGATTATTTCACTTAGCATAATGCTTCCCAGTTCCATTCATGCTGTCTTGAAGGGCAAGGGCTCTTTTCTTTCCGCTGCATAGTATTCCATTATGTAAAGGTACCATAGTTTTTGATCCACTGATTTACTGATGGGCCTTAGGTTGCATCCTGCACATGGCTATTGTAAATTGTGCTGCTATGAACATAGGGGCGCATAGGTTCTTTTGAAATGGTGTTTCAGGGTTCTTTGGGTATAATCCCAGCAGTGAAATGCCATTTTTAGTTTTTTCTTCTTTAATTTCATTTTTAAGCAATTCCATTTTTAGTTTTTTGAGAAAATTCCATACTGTTTTCCACAGTGAATGCACCATTCTGCATTTCCATCAAAAGTGCACTAGGGTTCCCTTTTCTCCACAACCTTACTAGCATGTATTGTTTGTTGATTTGGTTATGATGGCCATTCTCAACAGTGTGAAGTGGTATGTCATTGTGGTTTTACTTTGCATCTTTGTGATGGCTAGTGATGCTGAGCATCTTTTCATATGTCTCTCAGTCCTTTGTATGTCCTCCTTAGAGAAGTGTCTGTTCAAGTCCTTTGCCCATTTTTTAATGGGGTTGTTTGTCTTCCTGGAGTGGAGTTGTGTGAGTTCTTTGTATATTTTGGAGTTCAAACCTTTGTCTGAGGTACCAGTGGCAAATATGTTTTCCCATATGGTTGGTTCTCTTTTCATTTTAATGCTGTTTTATTTAGCCCTGAAGAAGCTTTCTTTCTTGATGAGATCCCATTTGTTTATTCTTTCCTTTATGTCCCTTGCTTTAGGGGACATATCAGCAAATTACTGTTTTGTGGAATATCTGAGATTTTCCTGCCTATGTTCTCCTCTAGGACTTTTATGGTGTCACAATTTATATTTAAGTATTTTACCCACCTTCAATTTATTTTTGTGTATGGTGTAAGTTGGTGTTCGAGTTTCTTTTTTTCTTTTGCATGTAGCTGTCCAGATCTCTCAACACCATTTGTTGAAGAGGCTATTTTACTCCATTTTATGCTTCTGTCCCCTTTGTCAAATATTAATTGACAAGAGAGACATGGCCTCTATAGGCTCTCTATTCTGTTCCATTGATCAATGCGTGTGTTTTTAGGCCAGTACCAGGCTGTTTTGATTACAGTGACCTTGTAATACAGTTTGGTATCAGGTATTGTGATCCCTCCTATTTTGTTCTTCTTTCTCAATATTGCTGCAGCTACTCATGGTCATTTATGGTTCCATATAAACTTTTGAAATGTTTTTTCTATATCTGTGAAATATGCCACTGGTACTTTAATATAAATTGCATTGAATCTGTAAATTGCTTTGGGTGATATTTACATTTTGATGATGTTATTTCTTTCAATCCATGAACATGGTACAAGCTCCCATTTGTTTGTGCCTTCCATAATTTCATTCTTCAGTGTTGTGTAGTTTCCTGAGTACAGGTCTTTTACCTCTTTGGTTAGGTTTATTCCTAAATACAAACTATTTTTATCTCACACAGTTTCTGAGGATCACAAATCCAGACGTGGTCTAACTGGCTTGTTCAGTCTCCAGGTCTGTCACGTGGTTTCAGTCCTAATTTCCACTGAGGCTGCATCATCTGAAGGCTTGACTGGGGCTTGAGAAGGGACTTCCAAGATGGCTCACCCATGTGCTGGAAAAAATTACCTCTTTAAGGTTTTTATTTCTGAAATTTTCTGACAATTTAGATATTTATGTTAATCTAAATTGCTATGAGAAACATAGGATACTTCACTCATTTATATCTTTCCTTTATGTAATTCTGAAAATATTAAATAATCTACTTATATATTATAACATATTTTAAGCAGTATTTTAAATAACATCCTATCAATACTTAATATGTTAAATGATGATACCCTTATAGCAGGAGAAATTTGTAAGGTGCCATAATTTCAATGATTTAGATTAATACAAATCACAGTCTCATAAATTGGATGCTGGCATATGACCTTCTTTTATATTAATCTTCTTAACTATAATGGAAGGATTTGACATTTTAGGCTATAAAAAATGGCTCACTACCTCTACTGTATGGGCAGTCACCTTACATCTTTGAAAATGTTCCTTCTGATTGAGCTTAAATTAATGTCATTCTGAGAATCAAATATCTTCTACTTGAGCTATTCATTTATAGAAATCCAGGTAGTCCTGAAGATTGTAATCAGTTTATAGCAAAATAACTTTCCAGATGTTGAAAAAGAGACAATATTATCATTTTGAGAGTAAAAAAACCACAAAGACAACATGGACTAGGAAGGCAGTTATATTGGACAAGATGGTAAATAACAACTTTAAATAGTATTAGGTATTTGTGAATCTGCATTTACTTATTATAGAAGAAAATATACATTCAGAAGAAATAAATTTACAGGTAACATATTGGAGTTGCACTTACTTAAAGACAAATAAACCCATTTATTTACTGCAGTAAAATTTAGTGGCCATGTATGAGGCCTTACTCTAGGACACAAAGGATGCTGGGAAAGTAGTTGGTATTTTTATCTCCATTTTGTTCATAAGAAGCCAAAGCTCAGCAGGATGAACCCACTTGCCCAAGAAAGAGCTGGACCTAAAATTTAAACTGAAGGGTGTTCATGCCTATGTGAGAGTTCTTAATATTCTGTTCTTTGGAATAGTATTCTAACACTTGTTTGCCTGCTTATCAACATCTGAACAAAACTACAGTTGGCAATATTCATTTTTACTCATATGCACAAAAACTACTTTGCATATATTTGTCATAAATTTGACCTAATTTGGTACTGTTTGCTCTTCCTCCTCGATTGCTTCTACAGAAAATGGAAATATATAGCAGAAATGGGTGGTTATCCTTTTTATAATACTGTACTTATTAAACACATTATAAATAATGACTGATGAAATGCTATCTAAAAAGACTAAAGTCATGAATAATTAGAATCCTTGTCTAAAAATTAATGTGGAGTATACATCTAGGAAAGATCCAGTAGCTCTTTTTTAAGAGTTATTAAACAACACAGCTAATTTTCAAGAATAACCAGTCACAAAACATCAAGCATTTTCATAAAAAGAGTTTAGCTCATTTTACCTGCAAAAAAGATGAAAAATAGATTCTTCAGGTAAGTTAGGTTGGTGACACATGTACTGGGTGTCCACCCAAAGTCAAACATCAACTGCATACTCCGGTGTGACTGAAGGTGACTGGTATCACAGAGCCTGACGAACCCAATGACTGAAGAGAGGATGAGACAACAGCTACTGAGGGTTGAACCAATTCCATTTCAACCAATTTCAACCAGTTCCCCCTTCCCGTGCCAAAAAGTCAGAGCAGAGAGAGCCTGACAGTCATTGATTTTTACATATGTGTATGTAAAAAGTATACATAAGTATGCATACACGTACCATATATATACTCACATATGTATGTATATTGATGGATAAATATACATTAAAAATATTGAAAACAAAGGTACCTTAATAAGCAATTATTAAAACATGAGTCTTTACTGATTTTAGTAAACATCTGGATACATTTTACTATGCAAAAAAAGAGACAAAAAATTTTTTTCACACTCTTTGTAGTATTAGAAAGAAAATGGGATGTGGTAACAGTGGAGTTGGATGACTGCTAACCATGTATGTATGCTGGTCTTTCTGTAGAATGTGGAGAATTATATCAAATATATACTACCTCACATAATAAAGAAATGGGATCTGGTCAAACTATCCGGATCCAGTTCCAGCAGATAATCTTTATTGCCTTGGACCAGATTTCAGTTTCCTTGACTGTGAAATGAAAGTAGCCTATTTTAATCCATTTGATCCATTTAATATTACAGAAGTAATCACATGCTATAGAGTGATTAGAGGATTAAATGAGAGAATATATATATTGTATGTTAAATACATACTTGAACTATAAACATTAACAAATGTTATAGTTTATGTGGTTACCACTCCAAAACTCCCCCACCACCCCATCCTCTGACAAACAACCCCCCAAAATTCTCCTTAGTCATATTTGGAAAACTTTAACCAAGGAAAAAAATATAAAAAGACGCTTAAAACCTCTGCTTGCCCTCTTTCTTTTTGACTAAAACTATCATTTTTACTAAGATCTTTAGTGTTTACACAATGCCTAATATATAAACATGTGTCAAAATCCAAAGCATATTGATAAATGTGTACAGATTTATGTAATAAATATATTTGTATTTAATATTATTGAGCCTTTTAAAGTCATTGAACAATGTAGCTAATGTTCAAGAATAACCAGTCAAAAAACATTAAGCATTTTCATAAAAAGAGTTTAGATCATTTTATCTTAAAAAAATAGAGAAAGAGAGATAAAACAATAGCTCCTTTGAAAATTAGAATATGGTTCCACAGACCATCTACATTTTGAGAAGCTTTTCTTTTCTGAACTTTCAAACCTTTTGAAAAATTCCTCATAAGGATCTTTGTTTCCCTCACTATTTCTCTATCTTTGAAATATTGATACTTGCTCTCCCCATTTTCTTTCATTTTATATCATCAAGGATTTCATACTTTATATTCCTCTTATATGAACTTCAAGTATATCTGCTATTTATACTTCAATAGCATGGCTTGTCCACTTAATCACAGTGACAGTAAACCTGCAGAATTACTGAAGAAATATACCCTATTTCAAAACAAAATGAGCTCTTCACCTACAAGTATCTGATTATATCTCTTTGTTTGATTTTTACCAAAAAAAATTCTCTTATCCATTTCAATGAGGTACATTTGCCCTTTGAATACCTTTTTTACCTTTTTTCATTGCCTTTACTACATACAAAATATGGTAGTTGGAGTCTAAATTGACTACGAAAACTTAAGAAACTAGCAGGTAGAGAAATGATTATGTTTAGTAAGTTAGAGTATCAACTTGTTTCATAAAACTTCTGTCTCTTCAACTTTTATGAAGATTATTCAGTGATTATTGGTGAGGTGGAGAACAGAGGTAAACTGGGGTCAGGGGTGGGGAACACACACTAAACCCTGGCCTGCAGGATATTTGAGTCCTGGAAAAGCTTGCTAGATGAAGTGGCTGACCCTGTTGTCTGTCTGGCTGGGCAGGTGGACCCTTCTTCCTCATGTTTCTAGATTTGCTTGCTATCTTGAAAACACCTGCTTTCACTAATACAACAAAAAGTTACAAATACCAGAGTGAAAAAGGGTGGAGGGAGGTAGAAGAAGGTGAAGGGGGAGTAGGTGGTAAGGGGGGATTACTTGACTTGGGGTGGTGAACACACAGCACAACATACATACGATGTGTTAGAGTTGTACATCTGAAATCCATATGATTTTATGAACCAATGTCACCCCAATGACTTTAATAAAAAGGAAAGAGAAAACAGCAGTGTGTTATACCATCAGATGAGACCAATTACACTAATCACATTCAGTTGTAAAATAGCCTAAAGAAGGGGTGGTTGTGTGGTTCCCACTGTGTGCGTGCATTTTAAATAGGGAGCTGAGACAGAGAATGACTCCAAATCTGTGTGATCTGAAATACATCATTTATGTAACTTTTCTGAAAGCTGTAAACTTTAGTATAACATGGGTTTCTCTCTAGTCTCAGTTTAAGATTATAAAAGAAAAGCCTGGAATAGTACAATCAATGAAAGATCATAGAGTTTAATTGTTCTAGTTCAAATAAGCAATATTAAATTTTACCAATCAAAAGGTATCAAAAATGTTTAATAGTGAGCATTTCATCCATGCAACTCTTAGTGCTAATATTACTAAACCACTACCCCTATAGCTGCATTATTAAATATTTGGTAGGTGCTAAGAAATTGGTAATTCTAATGACAACACCTGCTGTTTTGTATAACTTACCAAATGCCCAGCATTATGCTAATAGCTACAGGTAAATTAAAAATAATCAAGAAAACTCCTTGAAAAAGAGTGACTATGTAATGTATTGTCCAACTCTGGATACTTTTGAAAGCAAAAGCAGCATCATTAATGATTAAACTACTAAAACAAACTTAAACTGATTTTCCTGGGAAAACTGGGCTGTAAGGTGACTGGATGTTATATATTTGCCAGCAAGGAGAAACATGTGTAGGCATATGCTCAGGGGCAGGAACACCTGCCATGGCTGGAATCAGAGACAGTGGTGAGAAGAAAATGATGAGCTGTTCATTGTATTGTTTCATTAGTTACAGTAAATGCATTTATTGCTTTTGAAATTTAAGTAAAGTAAAAAGAAGAATGATTAAAAAGCCTCCTGCCAATCTTAATGTGTGAGTAGAAAATGTTTCACTTCTCATCGGAGATAATTCGTGTGAAAATGTTGGAATTAACATTGCCCACGAACACACAGTATGTAAGACACGAAGCTGGGACACAACCGTGTGCACCACACTGTCTCCTGACTGTGGTTTCCAAGAGAAGATTTCTTGGTTGAGCATTAGTGGAACTCATACTTCTCCATTATAGGTAGGGCTCTCTTGACAATTTCAATGATCAGCATTTTGCCCTCAGGAAATTCATAAATTAAGAAGAGCATGCTACTCATCATTTACCAGAACAACCCTTTGTTGCATTCATCTTATTAAGTAGCATGCAATGGTCATTCCCAGTTGGAGCACGATACCAGGTATATGAAAATAGTAAATATTTTACAGCTTCAAATCCAAAGTTTTCACTGAAGTGCATGGACATATAACATTATATCATATTTAAATAAACATCAAATGAGAGCATTTATGGAAACTAGAAACTATTCCTAAAATATAATTTACATGATCTTATTGACAAGAGTGGATTATAAAAATGGACTACATTGCCTATTGGGTGGTAGCACAGAGTGAAATTTGTCCTCTTCTTTTATTTGAATATGTGGACAATATATGCAAAATTTGGATAAAATTTTTAAAGTAGTATTTTTATAGTACCTTATAATACAGATATTTAATAAAGTGGTCAACTTTGGCATCAGGTTATTAAACGTGTTTGACCATATTAAACAATATACATGCAATTCAATAACTGGTAGTTAAGTTTGTTAAATTTCCTCATTTACTTGAAATATCACTACTGTCTTTAAAGTTGTATTTGAAATAACTTCTTAAAAAATAAAACAAGTGTCAGCCAGGTACCATGTGTCAGGCATTCTGGTCATTGAGAAATGTAAGTTTACTGGCTAGGTATATAAAATAATAAACTAAAAATGCAATAATAGATATTCACTTATTTATTCAATCAGTCATTCATCAAACATTTGTGTAGTGCCTACTATGTACCAGGCATTTTGCTTACTAAGCATTAGGATTAGTGGTGAATAAAATATGCATTTTTTCTCCTAGAGCATAAATTTTCTTCAGAAATTATTTAACAAGTAATATATTTATGAAAAAATTACAAGCTGCTAAGGGATGTTAACCATAGTTGTGACTAAGTGTGAGGAGTCAGGAAAAGCCTGGAAGACTTCAGAAGTTCCTGAAAGTTAGCCAGTTAGGATTAAGAGTGAGCTTGATGAATAAGAAAGAAAAATGTTAGAAAACTATGCAAACTCTGGGGAGCAGCCCAGTGGGTGAAGGGTGTCTTGCAGCTGAGAAACAGTTCTTGATATTTTAATAACATAGCAGGCACAATTTTTAACCATTCTAAACGTTTTGGTTATCATTGAGGGTCAGGTTCCCCCCGTCACCTGAGTTAGTAGAAAAAATGAGGGAGAATAGTGGAACACTTGTAAATAAAATTCTAAGAGCTCATGAGTTGGTGTAGCATTTTTGGAAGGATAACTAGTTAGGCTTTAAATTATGTTTAATTTTAAATGTTTTTCAGTATTATAACATATGACTGGACTATTTTAGGAGTTAGCTTTTTCAGAAAAGCATCTTTCTTATTTTATCAAGAGCATGATTATAAAATTAGGATTCTGTGAGCAAAGGGAACAGCATTGGGTACCCACTGAAAGGCATGAGCCGTCTAGTTGCCTGCCATTAGTAACCCTATTATTGATTGTTGGTTAGTGGGTCATCGTCTGATCTTTCCATTGTAAAATCACACTTTTCTTCAAGTATCCTGCAAGGAATCCATACTAATATGCAATCATGCAAATATACATTATGCAAAATGATTGATCCATATTAAAAAAGCAAAATGGTCCTTTAGATTGAAACACACATAAGGAGCCAAGAAATGCTTACAAAAATAAAGGCATGTCTTTGCACATATTAATGAAACTCCTGATCCTCCCATATAAAGAACAAAATCTTTCAAACAAGGGAAAAGATTAAGAGAAAAAGAAAAATGACACAATGGGACAGAAACTATTTTAATAACAGAATTTTCATCAAATTCAACAGAGGAAGAAGAAAATGAAGTAATTTATCCTAAATTTTTATTAAAAACAATTATCAATCTAAAAGTGTATAATGGTTAAGATATTCAAGAGTGAAGGCAAAATGAATTTTACCATCCCTATTTTTCATTCGTAGAAAAACGTATGTATTCTGTTCATTAGAAATTTTGCCAAAACCACAATAGAAAGTATATGAAACCCAAACACACCAACTGAGTTATAATTTTGGCTTTGTAAGAATGAGAGAAATTTGTCTTTCTGCTCAAGGTCAAAGGGAGAGAGTTAGTGTCTGAGAAGGGAGACACAGGGAGTGTGTGGAGAGGGTTTCCTGCAGAGCTGTTACTTTGGGTGAAGGGACCAAGCTAGTCCTCGGCAACTTTGTAGAGAGGAAACTGGAAAATAAATAACCTGATCTCAATTTGCTCACTCCAAGTTGGAGGGTGTAGGGACCCATCCATGGAGGCCACATGACTCAGCCTCCAGGGACAAAGAAGGGTTAAAATGATGGAAAATAGATCAGTGATAAAATTAGCACATAGTCTAAGACCAAAGCCCTGCTTTGGATATCCAGCTCTAACATTTATATATCTAATAACATCTGCTACTTAAGCTCATTGTGAACATGCACTTACACTGTTCCATGTGTTGAAAGGTAAAAAGAGATCTAAATATTTGGAGAACTCAAAGAGAAAATGAAAATAACAGGAAATGCAAATGCATATAAAACAATTTTCAACTTCTTCCACTGAGACTGATACATATAAACAACATTTAAACAAATATTTTAAAGATTTCATTTATTTATTTTTAGAGAGAGGGGAAGGGAAGGAGAAAGAGAGAAATACCAAGGTGTGGTTGCCTCTCATGTGGCCCCCACTGGGGACCTGGCCTGCAACCCAGGCATGTGCCCCGACTGGGAATCAAACTGGAGACCCTTTGGTTTGCAGCTGGTGCTCAATCTACTGAGCTACACCAGCCAGGGCCATTTAAAAATTTTAACGGACACAATTAGAAAATTAAGAAACAGAAAATCCAAACACATGTGAAACAACTGTCAAATTTGTCATTGCCAAATTATATTAAATAATAATTCCATACTATTTTTTTTCATTTTACATTGCCAGATTTTTAAATACTGCTATTAGATGCTGCCCAGGTTGCAATGTCATCTATATTATACACTTCTCTCAAGGCTGACGTGGAAATCTATGGAAACAGCCATAACAAATTGGTAGCTTGTATCTCAATCATTGCTCTTCATGAATCAATTTAAAGGTATCTATAAAGTAGGGTCATTTATGTACAGACATCTTCACTGTTCCTTGTACTAAGTTGAACAATAGTAAATTGCATTAACTCCATATAAAAGAAAATAAGCTTGTCAACAAAAAAAGTAACTGTAAAAATTTCTTGTTAATTATAAAAAACAAAATTAAATATAAAAAACAAAATTAAAAAGTAACCATTTTACAGAGAAGGAAATATAACAAACAGTAATAGTGGTTAAAATAATTTGATAAAATAAAATCAATCAAATTTGTTAGTCAAATTTTTACCTACAAGTCTGGGTTAAAATCTTTTTAAATGCATACACACATACTCATATATGTACCGGTATTTGTGTATATTTCTCTCTCTCTGTATACACACACACACACACACACACACACATAATATAAATATTCTATCAATATAAATAAATATATATATATAACTTGATAGCTCATAATCACACTGTGTATGTGTATGTTTTCAGTTACATGTGCACATTTGTGTATTTTCCATGTAGAGTAGTTTATAACAATTTTATGGGTATCAGTTTTTCAGAAAGTGCTTCTAGTTTTATCTTTCTTTTTATCAAACTAAACTTTACGGACAAAGAAACATACATTTTCCTCTAGTAATGTGGAAAAAAGATAACCTTCATTTATGTGTTCATATTTCCTTTTAAAATATATTACAAGCCAAAATGCTGTTAGGTAACAGTTCCATTGCATCAAGCACCTGATTCTTGTGGCGAACATGGTGTAAGGATGAATGGGAAGCCATCCATCTTCTTGACAGGTGACCTGTTTCAGAGTCAGGAAGGCCATCATCCAAGGAAGTGTCTTTACTCAGGTGTGTTCCTTTAATCACTACTTACAATTTACTTGGAGGATTTGCAGGACAAGGGCTCTTTTACTTTACTTATCTAATTATATTAACATAGATGAAAATATATTGTTATTATTTTGATAATATTGTTAATTTTTTAAAAATAATGATTTGAGAGTATAACAAACAAAATAAATGTATTTGTTATCAGCATACATGAATTTTGTCATTTTACTTTTTAGTGGAGTTTATCAGTCAACATTTTTTTTTGTTTTATTTGAAATAAACATATACAAAACATTAAAATAGGTAATATATGTTTAAAAAATCACCATATCAATTTTGAAAACTCTGCAACAGCTTTATTTTCTAAAAATTGGTTACCATAACATATCTTAAAAATTTTCACCAGTTTGTTTTACTATAAGTGATTAGTCAGAAACCCATTCTCTTTTGAGATCTCTATTTATATTAATATCCACAAAGCAAATATAATTGAGCATTAGAAGTGCCCTTGGTATTCTGTTCTCGATGTCTTAGCTCTCACATCAATGTAGCATTTTAGCATCATGCTATAAATAGAAAAATATAGTGGAGAACATTGGCTCATCTTGTGTTTTTAATATTCCCTGCAGAGTAAAGTATGATATAACCTAATTATAGTGGTGGAGTTTTCACTGTAGGGGAAATTGTTATTATTTTATTTGACAATCGAGCCATTAGCTTCTCTACTGGATGGTTTATTGTATGTTACTAATTAAGCTATCCACGGGAATAAAAGTTTATTTAAAAGTTAGTAAAGATACTGCTGCTATACCATTAAAGAAGGCAGCATAATATAATGCAAATTTATATTATGTCATTTTATGAAATGAACATGCTTACATTTCCCTCTCTAAAATTTTACAACATATTCACATGTTTTTTTCTGGGTAAAGTCCAAGATGTATATGTTATTGCTTGTTGAGTATTTTACATTATAAAGTAAAAATTAAACAACAGTTATAAATAAAGAATTATTAGTTTTTTAACACTCAGTGTTTTAAACATGATGGCAAATTTATAATATTTATCTAAATGTCTAAATGTGTGTATTAATACTGTAGAGTTCCTTGTTGATAAGTAGTTAACAAAGTTTCATATTCCTCTAACTACTAAAATTAAGTGAATAATATAATAGGTTAATATAGTAATTTAGTAACATTCTAGTTTACTGCTTTGGTGACTGAAATTCTATTTCTTCAGCATGCTAAGAATGATTTTGTGGTTAAAAAAAGGAGTGATTTTGTGGTAAACAAGGAAACACCTGAACACCTTGTAATTTACTGTGTCAAAAATTGGAAGTCGGGGGCCATGATTCCTGGTATGGAACCCTCATATGTCTAGCACGAATAAGGGGCAACAAACCAATTTTTACAATTTATGATGTAACTACATACATGAAAGTTATGTGAAGGAGGGTAATGAAGGAAGATAAAAAAAGAGGATTTGACATATTTGTGAAGATGTCAGGAGAGCTTTCTCTCTTGTAATGATTCTAATCTAGAAACTAAAGAATGAGTGTGAGTTAATAAATAAGGCAGGAGGCCATCCAAGCACTGAGATCTAGAGGCAGGAAAGGTCATGAGACACAGGACAAAATAAAAAATTTCTACTATGATTCCACAGAATATGGAAGCAATCATTCCACCCCTAACTGGCATGTGACTTGTGCTAGTTACTGAAGATTTCTGCATGAAAATTTTTTTGAGTAACCTGAAATTTGTCCCACAATTTATTATTAAATGGACTTTTAGGTTGATCTACATAAATTACCCTGTATGCAGAGAAAAAGAAGGTCAAATATCAACAAATATATATGGTTTATAACCTAATGCAGTTTTAGAGAGGTGCTACCATTTTATAGACATGAAAAAGTATTGAAAGTCTATAATTAAGCTCTATTATCAGCAGTATTTAAAAAATTATTTAGCCCTGGCTGGTGTGGTTCAGTGGATTGAGCACTGGCCTCTGAACCAGAGGGTCACCAGTTTGATTCCCAGTCATGGCACATGCCTGGGTTATGGGCCAGGTCCCTGGTTGAGGGTACTTGGGAGGTAACCACACATTGATGTTTCTCTCCCTCTCTTTCTCCCTCCCTTTCTCTAAAAATAAATAAAATGTTTTAAAAATATATAAAGTATTTAAAATGTGTTTCCTCTCTGGAACTGAATATTTTTAAACTTATTCTTATGAGCTTGTGGCAGAATTAGCATTAACAAAATCATTGCAAACAGTCCTTGCCCCTCAGAGTCATGAGTATTTAAAATTGTGGGTAACTAACTAGTACTGTTTCTGGCACTGCTTTGGTGGCCTAAATCAAGTTAAGACAAACTACACCTAGGCTGTGCTGGCAATAGTGGGAGCACTTTAGTAAACCATCTCTCTGATAGTTAGATTACACTTGTCATGTGTCTTCGGTGTGAATGTAATCTGAGAGGCTTGTTTCTTGTTTCTGGTAAGTGTTGTGACTTGAAGATGAAAATATGTCACACTGGCTTGTTGGATCTACTTGGAATAGACATAGAACTGTCACGAGCAAGAAAGAAGAAAGTGTTTTATTATTTACATTAAACTCCAAGGACTTAGAAGATCTGCTGTGTAAACAAAGTTGAAGTACTTTTTTGTGAACTAAATTCTTACAACTCCAAAAGAAGAGATGTTCTGGGCCCCATTTTTTCATAACTACTGACAATTATTTAAAAAAAAAAGAATATCCCCACAGAAAAGAATGGCTTATCACTTTTGTGATATATCAGAAAATAAGACATTACAAATATCCCATTTGGAAAAAAAATTATAGAAAATGTTCACTATGGGTAAAACTCTGTCCTCTGAAAATTACATTCCACTTGAAATAATTTACTTTTATTTTTAGAAGAGGATAACTTTGCACCTTAAAAATAGGAAAGAAATTCTAATAATGAAACAAATAGAAATTACTTACAAAGATCTCTTATTAGTCTTCAAAGACTATGTATATCAACTAAGTTGTGATCCTATAAAGGAAAAGTTAATTTTAGTTCATTTTCAGCTGTATGGCCATTTAAAATATGGTCTTATAGCCCTGGCTGATGTGACTCAGTGGATTGAGTGTTGGCCTGTGAACCAAAGGGTTGCCAGTTCCATTCCCACTCAGGGCACATGCCTGAGTTGTGGGCCACGTCCCCAGTAGGGGCACATGAGAAGTAACCACACACTGACATTTCTCTCCCCCTCTTACTCCCTTCCTTTCCTTCTGTCTAAAAATAAATAAATAAATAAATAAATAAATAAATCTTTTAAAAATATTAAAAATACTTCCAGCCAAGATGGAGATGTAGGTAGACACACTGTGCCTCCTCACACAACCAAAACTAAGGACAACAAAAATTTAGAAGCAAAAAACCAACCAGAACAGAGAGAAAAGAACTGAATGGAAGTCTGACAACCATTCATCCAGACCGGTAAGGAGGGGTGGAGTCAGAGACCAAGGAGAGGGGTCGAGGGGTCCAGCTGGAAAAAGTGGTGGCTGGCATATGCGGGCACGCAGGGTGCAGACGACAGTTGGCAGGCCTCAGACACACAAGGGCAGCTGACAGACCCGGTGAAAGACCCTGGGTGTGGGAGGCAACAAGCAGACCCAGTGAGGTGCACAAGGCAGCAAGCTGTCACAGTCACACATTCGCATATAGATAAACTAGGCAAAAATGGGAAGCGACACAGACCTCACAACCCAGGGACCCAGCTCTGGGAAACAAAGCCTAAAAGCACTGATTGAAAACACCTGTGAGGGTTGAGGCCAGGAGACTCTCCCAGCCTCACAGGAGAGCTCCTTGGGGAGACCCACAGAGTCCTAGAAAGTACACAAGTCCACCCGCCTGGGAGCCAGTACCAGAAGGGCCCAATCTGCTTATGGGAAGTAGCAGAGGGGACTGAAGTCCTAGAGAGAGCAGAGCAGGCGACATTGTTCCCTCTCGGACCCTGCCCCACATACGACATCGCAATCCAGTGACAAGGGTGCCCTGCCATGGTGAACACCTAAGGCTCTGCCTCTCATACGTAACAGGTGAGACCACACCAAAGGGGGAAAAAAAAGATGGCTGAAACAGAACTGAAAACCCCATGACTTTTAAGCAACCGAGAGATAGCCAACCTATCAGATGCACAGTTCAAAGCACTGGTGATTGGGATGCTCACAGAATTGGTTGATTTTGGTCGCAAATTAGATGAACAAATGAAGGGTACAATAAGTAAAATGAAGAGAAATGCACATGGAACTAATAGTGATGGAAAGAAAACTGGGACTCAAATCAACGGAATGGACCAGAAGCAAGAAAGAAACAACCAAACACAAAATAATGAATAAACAAGAATCCAAAAAAATGGGGAGAGATTCAAGAACCTCCAGGACATCTTTAAATATTCCAACATCCAAACTATAGGGATACCAGAGGGAGAAGAGGAAGAGCAACAAGTGGAAAACTTATTTGAACAAATAATAAAGGAGAACTTCCCCAATCTGGCAAAGGAAATAGACTTCCAGAAAGTCCAGGAAACTCAGAGAGTCCCAAAGAGGTTGGACCCAAGGAGGAATACCCCAAGGCACATCATAATTACATTACCCAATGTAAAAATGAAGGAGAGAATTCTAGAAGCAGCAAGAGATAAGGGGACAATTACCTACAAAGGAGTTCCCATCAGAATGTCAGCTGATTTCTCAAGAGAAACCTTGCAGGCAAAAAGGGGCTGGAAAGAAGTATTCCAAGTCATGAAAGGCAAGGACCTACATCCAAGATTGCTCTATCCAGCAAAGCTTTCATTTAGAATAGAAGGGCAAATAAAATACTTCTCTGATAAGGTCAAGTTAAAGGAGTTAATCATCACTAAGTTCTTATTATATGAAATGTTAAAGGGATTTATCTAAGAAAAAGAAGGTGAAAAACATGTAGAGTAAAATGACAGCAAACTCACAATTATTAACAATCACACCTAAAACAAAAGCAAACTAAGCAAACAACTAGAACAGGAACAGAACCACAGAAATGGAGATTACATGGAGGGTTAGCAACAAGGGAGTGGGAGGAGAAGAGAAGGGGAAAAGGTATCGAGAATAAGAAGCATAGATGGTAGGTAGAAAATAGACAGGGGGAGGGCAAGAATAGTATGGGAAATGTAGAAGCTAAAGAACTTATGACACATGGACATGAACTAAAGGGGGAAATATGGGTGGGAGGGGGTGTGCAGGGTGGAGGGGAGTGAAGGGGGAAATGGGACAACAGTAGTAGCATAATCAATAAAATATATTTTAAAAATAGAATGATTTTGGAGGATATAGTTATACTTTATTGCAGAATATTATTAAGGTTATTTTATGTTATTATAACTCAAGTTTTTGATAACTAATGCATGCCTAGTATGAGACAGAAATTTTCTTTTTTTTTTCATTTAATACTTAAAAATAATGACAAAATCCCTGGTTGGCATAAATATTCAGATTGATGTAAAACTACCTTCTTGCTCATAAATTCCAATTTTTTTTTATGTAGATTGTGTTTAATGACATGGGGTTAGAAGGTACCATAAACTCAAATCTGGTCTGGTTGTTTTTATGGTCATGATTTCTTGTTCTTGGTCTTGTGTTTCTTTTGCCAGTTTTCTCCATTTCCATCGGTATTTCAGATTTTGATACTAGTTTATGTTCCAGACACAGTGTTTGTCAATGATGTGAGTTTAATTTCTTTCTGAGCCTTCCTAAGTGTTTTAGTGAGGACAGATACATGTAAAATGCAAATTTAAACCAGATTTCAAATGTAATGTTTACATTATGTTTAGATTTAAAAATTATATGACTCTAAGAATGGTTGCATTTACAGATAAAAGGAGTAGAATAAGTGATAAGCAATGGGAGATAGTGATGCCACATTTATAGGTAGAACATTTAGTATCTTTAAGGCATTAGAAATGATTTATAGAATGATATAAAGATGAGGGAGAAGAGAAATGACATACAATCATATGGAGAAGGAAAAGAAAAGTGAATTCATGGCCATGCATTAATTTTCTTTGTAATACTCTGATTAGATGCTCACCAGGCTCAAAGCCAGGCTGGCCAATAAGCACGTATTTGAAGAAGGTCTGGTTGTGCATTTTGTGAGCTTCTCTGAAAGTGCTCTTTGGTCCTGGAACTGAGGTGGAGAACTGATAGATGAGGTGCATTTAGATTGAACATTGGAAGAGAGTCTCAGTATAACATTTGGAGACAATATAATTTTCATAAAAGAAAATACAAAAATGATTGAATAAGTAGAGCAAGCTTGAACTTAAGTGGATCTAGAACAAATAAGGAGAGTTAGAAAGAAAAAGACAGAGGCTAGAGCACAGGACATGTAGTGTGTGGTGCAATGAGATTTTGTGGGGACAGGATGGTACCACCACACTTGAGTGAAAGGCTGCTTTGCAGCAAGTTTCTAAGATGACCAGGAGTGAATCACTGGGTTAAAGAGAGCTAAAGGTAAGTGAAACAAAAGAGGGTAAGAAATAGAGACTGGTATCTCAGATGAGACTTCAGTTCAGATGGTAACATTCCTGAGAATGAGAAAAATAACCAGTGCCAGAGGAAAGAGTCTCAGGTAATGCCTTTGCTGGGGAAGTTGTAAATTAATCATGGGGAATAAAAAAATTTGTGATGAAATGACCTGGAAAGGGAGGTAAAATAGGATAACACTCCTTCCCCAAAACACTGGACAATAGTGCCCTCAAGTTCTGAAGTTTTGTTTATGTATCCAAATATTCTTAATACCTAATTCAGTACTTAAGGTGAACATATTTTCAATGAAATTTAATTTAATAAATAAATGGAGGCCTTTTAATAACACCTGAGAAAATTAGTGCTTACTATGGTTTATCAGGAAACTGCACATTTTACATGTGGTCATTTGTGCTGCTCACCAGCTATTTATAAATGTCCATTTCATTACATGTCGGGGATACCTTTTCTCCTTTCATAGTTAGACATACTGTATGACTTACTGTTATCAAAATAATCTGAGAAAAAGTCCACATGCAATTTATGGGCTCCTCTTTCCCTCTGACGCAGCTACCAGCAACACTGAGTTAATGGGACAACCATAGACTTGTTTCTCTGCATGCATTCTCAACAAGCAGTAGAGCCTCTGGCTGCTCTGCAACTGAGAAAATAGAATGGCTAACACTGGGTGTCATCTTGTTTTGAATAGTGTTTAGGAAAAATTTTGCATCTCACCTTTTTGTTAAATTAAACCAAGCAAATACAATCTTGAAATTAAATAATTTTAAAAGTTCTAAAAAAGTCATGCCTATATATTCCTCCACTTTCTTAATGTTCAAAATTTACACTTAAAAATGAAATTAGACTTTTATTTTAGATAGTATATTCTCAAAGGAACATTAACATGTAAATAAGCATTGCTATTTCTTCATATGTAATTTATGTGTCAGATAATTCTATATGAATCCTTATACATTAAAACATGTAGGTATAGAAGGACTTCTGAGGTGAATTCATACTATTAAGATAGAAAGAATGGATATTAAGGACTTACATTACAGCTGGATATTAAAGCAAAGCTCTAAGAATGTAAAACACATACTTCGCTTTTTTCATAAAGTTTCGCATTCTCTGGCAAGAAATTTCAATTAGTGACTATTCAACCAAATCCATGTCACTCAGATATTATATTTTTTTAACTTAAAACTGACACCAGTAATGAGATTTCAATCTTCAAATGATTAATTTGAGTTGATATTTATACCATAATCTTAGTCAAGTTTCAAAATATAGATGTCAAAGAACATGAAAAATAAAAGTAACTTTTATAATTTGGGGACATTCTCCCTTATTCACATTATGCTTTCTAATACTATAAATTACGGGAATCTTTAATTGAACTGCTGAGATTCATTTTGAGTGAAAGGATTTATGCTATATCCTTACTTAATTCTTTTCTATAGCCCTCAAGATCTAATTCCTGTAAAGTTCTAAGAGGCACGCTCCTTCTGTAAAAAATAGCAATGCTCTCTTAAATCCTAGCTTCTATTTATGAAAGCTAAACATGTTGCTAGAATTTCTGCTTCACATCATACCTAGTAAGATTTAATATACAATTATAAGAATATAAGATTTTTAAAAAATAAGAATATAAGAACAAAAATTTTAAGACAATATTTTAAACTCTTCTTTTGGTCTAATGTTAGTGGTCATGTAAATGATACTTTTGTATTTTTTGCATTTCTAAAAGATGACCTAATACTACACAATTTAGTTTTAAATAATAAAAGAATTCACTATCAATCATACCCAAAGAAGGAAGACAATTTAATTATAAATAGAAATATTAATAAAAAGTGTTATGATTTTAATTTTTGTGCATAAAAATAAATCTGTTTTAGAAAATGAGATAAATACAGTGAAGCAAGGTAATAAATGTATTAAAGTGTTGATTAATGTCCAGAAGAGCAGTGGAAAGAAAGCTAAAGTTTTTTAATAGGGGGAGGGATATCTTGTAACTTGAAAAATGTTTTGGTGTCTTGTCAAAGTATGTATATTTTATAATGGGTATTTTTTGTCATTTTTTTTAAGAGTACAAAAGTTGCTTGTGATAAGATCAATAAAAAAGCAAGCTCTTTTATGTTTTGCGTAATTTAAAAGCAATTAAATCAAACATCTCATAATTATGCATCGGAATTTTTTATAATTTTCAAATCCATAACTGGAGTACATTTAATGAAACTCAAATTACAATCAGAGAACTCTGGTAAAATAACAATTACCTTAACTGTTTGACCCACTTTTCTCCTTATTCTTCTCACATTTTATGATATCAGATTAAAAGGAATATTTTTTCTGTAGATATTACTGAATAAAGAGCAGAGAGAAACTAAAAAAACTGAAAGTGTGAAATACAAGAATATAGGAATATGCCTTGGTTTAGAGATACCTGTACCCACAAATAAGCTAGACCTCTTGAAGTGTTGTATTTGTTATATCAGCTCTTTACTTAGTTATCTCTAATGCATGGTCTGCCCTCTACTTTCTTTTGTTTGTTTGTTTGTATCTAAGGTTTACAATGCAGGTGTGGAGAAAGAGAGTACTGTAGGTTAGCACCAGGTCAAATCAATGTTGTAGATTAAGATAAAGAGAAATGAACAAAGCAAGGAAGAAATCAGCGGTGCAAAATTGTATCCTGGTACTAAAAACTCTTTCTTATTTTTTTCCTTTGGAACTAGTTCACTTATGCTGAGCTGCTGGGGAAAAAAAGAACCTTGACCTACATAACATAGATGCATGGTATTTGCCTCATTTATTGATTTGCTCAACAACCATTTAGAAACATATGATAATATTTGCTACTGGTGGTTGAGCACTTACTAAGTGCCTACTGCTTTATAGGCATCTGTTTATGACTACCAAGAATAGCAGTTACTATGGGTCTCATTTGAGTAATAAAAAATTTCAGGTCTACAGATGTTACAGTTGGTCTGTTGTCTGTGCTGCAACTGAGGTTTGGGCACAGGTTTGCTTGTTTGAAGTCTGTACTGGAAGAGGCACTAGTGATAAGGAAATTTTGTTGAAATTCTAACCGGAAGAAAAACATACACTTGAAAAAATGTGTCAGTATAGAAAAGAAGCCAATACCTCTGAAATTTGGCCTATAAATTAAGGGAACATTATACGAGGTATGATTTTCATGTTTTACTTATACATGATTATATCATAATCACAACACTCACTCAAAATTCTAGTTCAAATTCAGAGTTAAATGTATAAAAAGAGGTTAAAAACAATGGCTCATTCTAAACATGAATCAGCCTCTTATAATAAAGCAAGTAAAGTAATTTAGATAAACAAAAAAAAAACAAAACAAAAAAAACCCTCTGGTCATTATTACCACTATTGAAATTCTTAAAATCTTAAAAAGAATGATTGGTGATATTTCTAAAACTGTACTCACTAATCCAAAAAATGTATGTTATGTCTCCTTTATTCACAGGAATATCCTGTAGGTTCTAATACAACTTCTAATATTCCATGGGGGGTGGCAGTGACCTTGATTTCTGAACATGTGACTTTGTATTAGCTGCCATATACCCATCCTGGAATTATAAGGAGAGAGAAGTAAGACTATATATTTGGGTATCTGTTTAATGCTTACATCAAAAATATACTGTTATTTTATTTTTATATTTGGAGAAGTCAAGGAACAAAGAGAAAGCCAATGATATGCTTAGGATTACATAACTTTTACATGTCTGAAGTTTACATTATAGAAGGTGAAGGGATTAAGCCAAAAAAGCATATATACCTAACACATAGACATAGTCTACAGTGTGGTGACAGCCAGAGGGAAAGTGGGCAGGGTAGGTAGAGATAGGCAAAGGAATAAGAATGGGGAAGGAGAGAGATTTTGCTTGGGGCGATGAACTCACAGTGCTGTGTGCAGATGATGTGTTATTGAGCTGTACACTCCAAACCTGTATGGTTTTGTGAACCAATGTCACTCCACTAAATTCAATTAAGAATTTACATTAATACTCTTTATTAAGCAGATTTGGCCTGGTAAAGAAAAATAATGAATTTTCTCTTTTCTGTTGGCTTCCTTGACAGCTGACAAGAAATACACTTTCCATTTTGTCCTGATCACTAGAAATCTTAGAACTAACTATTGGGTTTTTATCTTTTATTATTGTTTGTATGTTTATGTGGGTGCATGCATTTTTATTCTTATGCACCATAAATATTTTTAGCACTCCTCTCGGTACAAAAGCACACGAAATAACTGTGTTAGAGATATTTGGTGTTACAACAGATGACCATTTAAAACAATCTCTCTTAAGGTATTTTATTAAAAATGTCAAGACAGCTTCCTTTTCTCTCTCTTGACAATTAATGACGAAGTCAAGGTTGTATTAACTGCTTTTTATACAATCTTATTGTTCCTCCTGTTTTTTCTCTTAATGTTTAGAAACTGTGTTTACTAAATAAAATTAGAGACATTTTACTAATCACCCTAATATATATTTTAATGCTATCACTTCTACTATCTGACAATGAACTAAGTTAGTGTGTCTTATTGAGATACTACAGTTATAATTAACCTTAAATATAATATGATTTCAGGTTAATTCTTAATGGGCTATACTGTACATATTAAAATAACCACAGAGAATTGATGAGTAGCATTTAATTAGCAGAAGACTATAATATCTAATTTCTCAAAGATACAAAAATTCTTGAGAAAAATATATAAAACACAGGAAAACAAAATGATAGACTATGTAAGCACAGGGGCAAACATAGAGTAGGTTATTGACTTTTGAAGTGTTCATGGATAGTACTAATTAAGAGCAGGTTAATGATCTGACTGGTCTCCACTGCTATCTTCTTTGTATCAGCCTGGTTTGTCCATATAGCAGAAATTAAAGCAAAAGTTTCAGCACCACTCCTTAAAAAATAAAAATAAAAACAAAAATATGGGAAAAGAGAAATAAAAAAGGGAGAGCAAATATAAAAAGTGATGTTTGTGTTTACTGAGTTGGACATCACTTAGTGCTTCAAGCATAACTCAAACTCATGAAATTATCTTTCAAAAAACAAAATAAACAAGCTATTCTCAAGACACTTATTCCTGGGTCAAGAAAATAGAAGAATTTATCTTCTGGCCCCTATCCTTCATGACCAAATTTTACTTCCTGGGCTGTAATTTCATTCACATTTCTTAGTTGCGTTTGTGGTGGCCCTGAGTAGACCACAATCTCTCAATCTTCATTCAGGGCACAGGAGACCTTCAAAGTAGAAAATGGATGATGTTCAGAACACCCATGAGATGAGACACTGCTGGATTTTACCTGGTTGATTTGGTGGGAGTCCACATGGCATGGGATACCGCAATAGTGGTTTAGTCTAGAACAAATCATCAAAGGTTCCAAAAATGGTGAAGTTGAGATGATCTGCAATAACATATGAGAAGTGTCTGTCTGATTGACCAGTCTCTTGATCTAATGACGCTCTCCATAATATACAGCTACATAAAATACAATACTCCTGAGATGTCCTAATTTCTTCCCTAAGAGGTTAGGTACAGGTCCAATCAGTCACAGATTTTCATTTAAAGGAACACATCTCCTTTCAGCCAATTTATCTGTGAAACAAGTCTGCTTTTATTTTTCCTCTATATGTATTATTCACAGGAAATGCTCCTAGAAGGCCCTAGGCATATTCTTGAGGGAGAGATGTCAATGCAATAGAACTAGGTGATATGGGAGTTCTGGCCATTAGTTCATATGATTTTTTCATACTTCCTAGAACTGCTCAGGTCAGATCTCACATACCATTTCATTGTCCAAGGCATTACAGCTTCACGCTCCCAAACTCACTGCTCAGCAGGTCTAACACTGCCCAGGTTAGGAGAAATTATATGTGGTGATGTGGCATTGTTAGGATCTCTCTCCACTAAGACCTACTCATATATTAGGAGTTATTATTTCTATTGAGATTAATTTCTTTGCTGCAGAAATCTTAACCTTGAGCTACAGCCTAGTATTCTACACGTCAATTTTTCTTAGTGGTTTGTCAGAGATTCAATATAGTGCCCTAAATATACCAGATATCTGAAACACTGTCAGATTTTCTGGGTCACACACTTTAAGTGACAGTGAATCTTCTACCACAGTCTTGTCTGTGCAGAATACTCTTCTGTATTTGGCCATACTCAAAACTGGTAGGGTTTTTTTTTTTTTTTTAGATACTTTAAATAAATGAATCATAATAGTATTTTAAAGTATGCTATATACTGCCTTGAAAAATTGAGAAGCCCACCAAGCACTGCAATTAGGAAAAGTGAGATGCGCTAAATTTTTATTCATCTTAGAAAGAGTGCTTTGATATGCTCCAGTCAACTTGATCCCCTAAATATGCACTGATATAGGAACCCTCAGCATCTTTGATGGGATCTTCTTTCTCTGACTTTGTCTTCCTAGAGCATATGGACACTTGCTGATTCCTGATTATTGAGTCTGATTACATGATACACATTAAGACTACATATAATAAGATTACATATAGTAGACTCACATGATGTTCTGCAGAATACCAAAAGGATCAGTGCTCCTGAAGAGTATGTCATGGATGTGACTATAAGTATTGACATAGCCCTCAGGCAATCAGGGAATGGGCCCTGCTGCCCCTTTATGTGGTGATGCACTGCATTTGGTTCTCCTTACAGTCAGGAATTAAGAAGAGTACAATTGCTGAGTCAACTGATGGTTACCAAGTACCAGAGGTGTGTGGTACTGTACCAATAAACATACTGTATCAAGCATATAGCTGCAGTCGGGTCTGCACACTGGGTAAGTAAGTGTAAGGTAGTCAGTCAGTCCATAGTTATCTATCAATCAGGATCAATTAAAAATTATTTTTCCCTAAGGCCCAGTAGGTAAATTGAATGTGGATGTCATAGGAATCATTACCCCTGAGTTTTTTATGTTCTGATGGTGGTATTTATCATCATAATTCCTCCTGCAATAGAGTATTTCTTTATATATTTTCTAGGCTGCTTTTTTTTTTTTGTTTTTTTCTGTGATGGCTCTTACTCCATAGATCATAAATCTATGTAAGGATCAGTCAGCTGTTAAATGTATCAGATTCAATTATCCACTTGAAGACCAGAGGAATAACTAGGGGTTAGTCGTATGGATGTGTTGGATACATTGCCCTGTGCGACAGTTTTGAGCCAGAAACTTCATCTATCACCCGGCACCCAAGGCTCTCACTCATGCATCAGTCTCAGTTCAGACTCTTTATGTAACAGGTTTAAAATATCTGTCTTTCTTGTTTCCCACTACACAGTAATGCTAGTATTGGCTACAGGTACCTTTTGGAAAAGATCAAGGGAGTATTAATTTATTTGCAGCAATATTGCTGAATCCATTATCAAGCCTGCCTGGATTTCTCTTTAATCAATCACTTTTTGGTCTGTGAACTGACTTAAATCTAGAATTTTTCTGAAAACCCCCAATTATCCATTTTGGTGACTGATGCCTGTTATCAGTTCACAAGTGCTCATTTTATTGATTTATTTTATAATATAGGTCAAGCAACACACTCCTCTGCTTATTATTCATTGTCCTCTAGAACCCTGTGATCCATTTGCATCACAGATACCTGTGTATCTGACATCCTGATTTCCACCCCAGCCATGTTACACATTCCGTTCCTGAATCCATTATTGCTACTTACCGTAGAGACCACAGTTCCATGGCATCATCTCCCACTGTCATTTAAGTCTGACATAGGGCAATGAACATTAAGTTTCTTAAAGATGTTGGTTTCTTCTTCATGCCCTCCCAATGTATTCCATATTACATTGCTTCAGTGATAGAAATGGCCTGTAGGAACACTTTAGAAAAATATTTTAATGTTGTGTTTTCAAGTTGTACATCACAATCTATTCTATCATTACCAGTTCCTTGAGTATTTCTTTCTCCTTTCATATTTCAGCAAGGAAATACTGACATCCCCACCTCATTTATTGTAGGCTGAGGAGCTTATGTTCAATTTTCAAAAAATCATGTCAATGGATTATGAGGACTGACTCTACTTCCTGACAGAGAATTGACTCTCAGTCTGGTACTGAGTGCCTCAAATTCAATACATTCTCTTCTGTCACAGTATTTGCTATTGTGTACCACCTAGTTCTTCACTCAGGACTGACATAATTTTCCCAGCTGTTGGCAGTGTTGGTTAATGCCTCGCAGTTGAGTCTGTTTCTGATAATTGCCCTTGGCCACAGAGAGATGCCTCAAAAAATCCCTTCTCTCCAAGGGTCAGCCAACATCAAATGACTGCTCTGTGAAAAACTATAAAGCCCCTTTTCCTTGATTCAATTCCAGTCAACTTAGATGGTCATTCAACTTCAGAACTCTTTGTGAGATAGACTGAGTCCCCTTCTTTCATTGTGTCACAGCAGTTCAGCTTCTCCCTTTGCCCAATCTTACTTCTCTAAGCCCCTAATAAGTGTTACTTTCAAGAGTATGAAAACTCTTGTATTCAAATCTACATCTCGGAATTTCTTTCTCAAGGACACCAACTAATAGCAAGCTTTGTGTTTTACTACTATGCTTTGTCACTCTTAGGACCGACTACCACAATTACCCACTAGTTTCTACCCTGTACACTTTAATTGGGTCCTACAATTCCAAATGGTGATTAATTAAGTTTGTCTTGAATAAAATATACCCTTGCTTAGAAATGAGCCTGGATATGATAAATGTTGGGACATTTGATAGGACAGCTCTGAAGGAACACAAGCAACCTTTTGGGAGACATCTCCAAGCTAGAGGGGGAAAAACTGCTCTCTTCTGTCAAGAGGGAAGAACTGTTTCTGTTTTTGTTCAGGGGAATATGGAGTTCAAAATTCTCAGTTCTGTCCACACAAATGCCCCCATCCAAGTTCTCATAACCTGTCTCTTTACTAACCTCAATCCTGAACTAAATAGAGGAGATCACTCAAGCAATATATTTGGTGACTTTTTTGTGGCTGTGTTATATTTAAAATTAAATCTTGGGTTTGATTTTCTACAAAGTACCATGTGCCCAAAAACATTAAGACTATGAATAAATGAAGCTATAATGGCCCTCTGGCATTCAGAGTGCCTCAAGTTGGCAATTGTCTGCTCCAAGCCTATAATTTTCTATTTCAAACCTTCCAGTATAATTAACAAAAGCAAGGCCAATCAACAACCCCCATTATTATTATTGCTTCCATACCATATAAGCATACTGCATATCATAAAGTCTTATCTTTCACCTGCACCTTATACCAATTAACCACAAGGGAAAGCCTTAGTAATTGTGATGTTACCACATGCCAAGCTAATCATCTGCCCCTCACAACACTGGCAAAGGAATCATTTCTGTGAGGCTGATTAGTAATGCAGCTTCAATCTATTATCCTGAGAGTCTACTGGGGCCATTCCTGATACAAACTGTCTCAGAGTGAGTTTCTTAAAAATAAAGCCTGAAGCAATGACTTAGTGTTAATGCTTTATTCAAAAGTAAAATCCTTGAAAGCTGGGGTGAGGGTAAAGGAAAGTTTGGCTGGGAACAAGGGAGAGCTGATTCAGGGGTACACTCTCAAACTAACCAATACATGATACTAAATGGGATTGATGGTTCAATATTATGGTTTTATTTCTTGAGAAGCCTTATTTTGACTGTTTCTCAAGAACACCTATGCATGGGAGAAGAAGAAAGGAGAAAACTGTATTCTTTTCTCACAGCTATCTTCTGTTGGTCAGAGACTTACCTCAAGAGTTAAAATTTCTTTCCAGTTCCAATTGTTTTGGTGTAGGGACAAAATGCTACCATGGTATTTTATGCCTCAGTATCAACAGGAAGCCTGGACAAAGGGCAAAATGTGTGCATTGGATCTATGAGGAGAGAACCCATAATGCTATAGCCGTTTGAGTTTGGTCAGAATCCACACAAAGGGATCTTTGTGGCTGTGGCTAGTTGTGAAAAATTAGCCAAAGGCCACTGGAACAGGTTAAAAATTTTAAAAAGGCTACTGATAAAACTACTTAGTAGTTTTATGACCTTTCACTTTGTCTCTTTGACTCAGTTGCTTCCTCTATAACATGAAACTGATAATTGTACAATCTTAATTGGTTGCTCTATGAATTATGAAATATTTTGCTTGTAAATATTTTTCACAGTTCTTGGACCATTAATAATTATTAACTGTTGTTGCTATTTGCATGAAGAAAAATTCTTGTAACCTGAATAAAAACCTGGAGCATCCCTAGTTATTATTTAATCTTCTTATAAAACACTATGTATATAGAATACCATAAATATATTGCTAGAAGAATTTGAGTATTCTATGTCATGGAGAAATAAGGGAAATATTCATTAAATATTAAGTCTGAATTGGGTTTCTTATTTTTACTTAAAAATAGAGACAAACATCTAGCAATTGTAACCAATATGAAAGTGAAAAGAAAACATCATTTTTCTCTAACCATTTCCATAGAAATAGAAAGACCCAACCATACATTTTTTTAACTGAAATTTAGACTAGAAATGATTAGTATTCTTGCAGATTCTTTCAAGATTAAGACACCTATCCACATTCAGTAGAGATCAGATGTTTTGCTTTCTTGGTATACCATATACATTCTTTCTCCTTTTATCAGCACCTTAGTGTATTCATGAGAAACACCTGTCCTATCACTGGGTTACATTATTAAGGAAACACAATCTCATCCTTGGATCCGGGTTACATTATTAAGGAAACACAATCTCATCCTTGGATCCGGAGGTGGAATATGATGCTGGTATGGCCAATTCACATGTTTGGTTTCTCATGATGTGTAAATCAGGGAGGGTCACAAGACCTGAGTCAGCGCAATGAAGATCAATCTCAAAATTTATCAGAAATGTTATATCTCAGGTTATTGAGTATATATGTGACTCTGAAGCTGCTGTGCATTTTTATTTTAATGGGGAAATTTCTGTTTGATTGATGCTAACAAAAGGAAAGCAGAGGCAAAATTACAGCAAACAGATTTTTTAAAATAGAGGCTGGATTTCATTGATAGCATTTGAGGCCTGGTTCCAACCATACTTAACACTTGAATTATTCTCAAACCATTTGGTTATCACCATTACTACTATTAATACAACTATTACTATTTTCATTTAGTACTCTGTTACTTGCAAACAAATGTATATTGGTTCATCAGTAGTATATTTTGATTCATTAGTTTTAATGAATGCACTATAGTTGTGGAAGATGTTAACAGTGAAGGATATTAGAAGGATTGCAGGGAGAAAACTGCATAGAGTGTTCCTGAGCTAACATTGGATGCTTTTATAATTGGGGGTAGGACAGTGTTGCTAGGCAAAGAGAAGGTCTCTAGTTTATACTTCCAAGTGTTTCTCTGCTTCTGTGCAACACTGGCACACAGGATCAGAGGGCAATGTGTTGGAGGTCAAGGTAATTTCATAGTAGATGATACCATCAGACAATAGAGCAGTTTAAAGAAGCAGCAAAAATTAAAATAGTCAATTCAGCCAGGAGGGACCCTAGATAGGAGGAAATGAGAAAGGATAAGAAATCATTCACTACAGAAATTAGCAGCTATTGCTAACAGGATCAGGAAAAACAGCAGCTCAGGTAAATTATACATTAGCATACCAGCCAGAGCGCATTACAAATGAACAGGACAAAACCTTTTCTTCAGCATCACAAGATTATGTCATCATTGTGACTCTACTCTCATACACCCAGGTGACATCTCTGACACTATGTGAAGACTGATGCATTTGAGTCACTCAAGAAGACACATTTTCTAATGTAAGAAATTTAATGTCTGGATTGTATTGGGATTAGGAAATAAAAGTAAGATTTACTATGTTTTCTTGCTACCTAGCCATCAGCGGATAATGAGAAAGATGAGGAAGTTATAAGAAAAAATACATAATCTATATTTTCTTCACACTTTTGGATATAATGTGAGTAATTCTGCAACCCTGCAAAACATGTGTATTTTGACTTCCCAGTTTAAGACCACTTTATCTTCAGGTCAGTGAAGCTTCTCTTAATCTCCAATTTTTCAGTCAATTGCTAGATGCAATCTCCAAGTTTAGATTAAATTTTGGCACCATATCTAACCATTCTTTCCTGTGGCTACGCTCCAGATATCTTGAAACAGCCTTGAATAAACATTACTTGAAATTCCATCATTCCATTTCCTATATCATACTAGTTCTGTAATGATTAAGTTGAATCTTATTTTTAGAGAATTTATTTTCAACAATTTCCACAAAATTATTCTTGTAAATTTTGTTGCTTTATCCAGTTATTTCCTACCATATTTTTCATTGCTGACATGACCAGGTATTATGTTTCAGGGGAATCAGAGGTTTGATGTTGCAGGAGCAAACATATGGAATCTGTTTATATGTGATGGATGTGCTAAAACACGGGGTGGGTGGCAGTGTGAGGAGTGGCTAGCATTCCAGGTGTGGGAAGATGCCTGTTGTGAAGAGCCGCAGAAGTCATGCCTTAAGGAGTTACCAGAGGCTTTGATGCAGAGGAGCCATATGAACATAGATTGCTGAACATGTAATGATAACAACTCTATGGAGAAAGGATTAAAGGCAGAGAGATCTATGATGGGGAATCAGTCCACAGCTTTTATGGTAAAGCATACTGAGAAAGATAAAAACTATAGAATGGAATCAATATTAAGATTGATAAATTATTTGGTAAGGGAATTAAGAGAGGATTGATGCCAAAATAACTTTAGCACTTTCTGATTGTGATATTGAAGAGCTCATTGATAAGGATGACAAGTAAATAAAATGAAGAAGTAAAAGGTTTGAACTATATCCTTACATAATTCTTTTCTGTAATCCTCAGAACTCAATGCTAAAATTATGGAATAAGCAAAAGTCAAGGAATCAGCAAAATGAAATAAAATAATTTCTGTGAATTCCTTGGAACAATACCTGGCATAGAAAGCACCATGTGTGTTAGTTAGAGAACTAGGTGGACCTCCACTCTTATCAGTTTAGGGGTGGATAGGCAAGCCACATAAGGCCAATTACCCTACCCACCTTTGAGAAGTTTAAATATACATTATAAATTTTATATGATCTTTGACATATTTTGTGAGCTAGTACCCAAACAAAAATCTCAAAAGCAATTTTAGTGTATATTTTCTTTTTAAACCATTGTTACCTGTTCTCTTCTTTCCAAGGGCTTGTGTCATGCTTGTAAAATCAATAGCCAGAAGCGAGTGAGTACTTCAGTCAGCAGAAAATCAAGGACAGCCTCTAATTTCGCTCTGCAAAGTGTGTAGTGCTCTAGAAGCACTCAAACAAAAAATGATGTCTTTACTTTTTCTAAGCCTAAAAATTTTAAGTTTTTAAATATCACCAAACTTGGGTCTCAAATATATATTTCTTTTTAATACTAGTAGCTATTTTTCACTGAATGCCCCTCTGTGCCAGCCCTAAGCAAAAGACTTTATAAACATTATCGCTAATCTTATTAAGAATACTACAAGATTTTTATTCATGTCTTCGGTTTACACCTCAGGCTTTGAGATGTTGAAATAATTTGCTCAATGTCAACGCACACCTAGCGTTGCAAAGTAGTCTTTCTCCTGGGGCTCTATGCCTTTACAACTGACTAGTTGTCATTCTTGAAAATTATCCTGACAATCCAAGATGCAGGAAAAATGGGAATGATGTCTATGGTCTTTGCTTCCTAACTCACTGGCTTGGTTTTAGGTTTCATAGAAATGCCAGAGAAAAGTAAGTGAGGAAAGGAGGAATGTAGCAATTATTGGTTTCATACAGAAGACTTTGCCTGCTGGAAGACACTGAGCACGCTCAGTAATGTAACTAGTCATACTTTTCTATGAAAACCAAGGAAAGGAGAGGATAGAGGGTTTTATATCAATGGAATCTAAAAGAAATAAGTCAGAAAAAGACAAAAAGGAAAATCACCATCAGTATATAGATAATTCACTTTATATATCTTGTGCGTGTTTTATTTGATATATGTGATAATTTTACTTCATTTTAGCCCAGATTTTTAGCAGGCTCTTCCTCCATGCCCAGAAGAATGTGTTTTAGATTTAGTATGATTGATTTAAATTTGGCTGCTACCTATGCACCTGTCATTTAACTGTTAACAAAAGTGCAGTCATACAACTTTTCTTCTGGGCCTTTCACCTCTTTCTATACAAGAACTGTCTTTCAAGTATGACGATAGGCCAGTAGGAGCAGGAAGAGCACTTTGAATGCCAATCCTATTCATGGTGGTTTTACTGAGCCATACCAATTTCACTGGGTTTATACAGGTATTGGAGGAAGGGATGGCCATTAAAGGTAATCAGAATACAGTATCACAGCTTTGAAAGTGATTATAGAAATTTAGAAGCATTTATTAAGGACAATAAAAGTAATTTTACATTATTAATAGAATATTGGTTATTTAATTTCTTTGCCAGATGAAAGAGAATCAATAGATAGAGTGTAATGTGATGATACATATATTTACTTACAATATGTTTATTACATATAGCACTTGGATTAACAGGAAAACATATTTAAAAAGATGAGTAAGAATAGAAATGACCACCCATAACCTTCTACTGCATATAACTAACATGATTATTTTCAAGTATATTCTTCAAGACTTATTTTCCACTAAACCCACATAAACTAAAAATAAGGAACTATTCATTTTTGTCAGGTGCTCTCCCTATTTTTTAATTATTTCATTACAACACTCATGTTGTGTTTATGTTAATATATAAAAATTCTACTCTTGGATAATTTTAAAACCAATTATGCAAACATAAATTATATCTTACTTGCATTTAACAATTAGCATGTATTACCTCCTGGTCAATTATGACAAAACTCAGAGAGACCCCATGATCATAAGGTGGAGGTGGGCACAAGAGGTAGAAGGAGGGATGGAAAGAAACTGCTTGGGGTGATGGGCACATGATGCAGCGTGCAGATGGTGTTATTGAGTTGTACACTTGATCTGTACGGTTTTGTTAACCAATATCACCCCAATAAATTAAATTAAAAAATCAAGTTTAACTTACATTTCTCTTATCAGATGAATTAATAAGAATATACAAAACACAGGGGAAACTATTTTCTCAGTCTCCTTCCTTGCATTTCAATCTAACTTGAGAAATATGTTAATGCTATGATATTCTTTCATGTACGACTTCACAAAATAAAATGGATTTGGTTGCTAAGGAGTGCAAAATGACAGTTGTCATTCTAATCCATTAGCAAAATATAAAATGCTATATACCAAATGTCACTCTTGCCCTCTTAAACTGTACTAAGGCTTTAATATTGATTTTGTACATGTCTCATACATGCCCCAGCATTCAGTATTTTTGATGACAGGGTATACTACAAATCACTCATATCTTTCATCCTGATTGGTAGATATGCATTTTGAAAATATTTTATTATATTCCCTGTATTCCTTTAGTAAGTAAGGATTATAAATGCATTTTACATGTTGAGAAAAGATAACTTTTTATGTAGTAATGTACCAGAAGAAATAGAAAGAATGAAGAGATAAAAGGTTAGAAATAACGGCTATTTTATGGCCTAAAGTGCAAGTATTAAAAAAAAAAAAAGATAGTAATAGGAGGAAGAAAAAAAGCTTCACTTAAAACATAATCTATTAAGTGGCTTTAGAAAGAATAATAATACCTTAAATTTTATAACAATTTAGTTTCAAACTATGTTTTTATCTATTGTCTTATTTTGTTTCCAGAAACAGTCATTTTGTGATATAGAAAGAGTAGTTATTACTGCCTCCATTGTCCAAAAACAGTCACTGACCAGTAATCATGAAAGGTTTAGTTACTTGTCAAAAGCCATAGGACTAGAAAATGATGGGGTCAAGATATGGAAGGGTGTTCTGATCCCTGGTCCATGATTTTACTTTATACTCCCTTAGGATAGCTTCTATTTTATTATAAACATAAAAATAAACAAAATAAAAATGCATGAACCAATAAATTTATCCTTGTACTCTTTTAATTATTTCTTCTCTGGTATTCTGAAATAAAATGTTATAATATAAATTTGTCTCTTAAACAGTGCTTATCTCATTCAATGTTTTAAAATACATGGGAAAATGGATGAATAAAAGAATCCACACACTTGAATATAAGGCCTGAAGAATTTCTGATTCCTGTTAATTCCCATAAGCACTGTCAAATTAGTTACTTTTTCTTGTCCTGTCACTGTAATTGCAGTTCTTTGTTTACATGTAAATTTTTATACAGTGATTGGCTAAATAATCATTTAACCTTGTATATTACTGTTTATATTAAATAGTGCATAATGAGTATTTAACCAAAACAATGTCTGTACCATACTGATAGCTAGGACATTTTCTTTTTCTTCTTCATTTTAAATCTTTCTGCTTTCTTTGAAAGAACAGCCATAAGAGAGTATATTTACTTAAATTTAGATTAAAGGAGGGATTTATCCATTGTTCTTATTGCTCTGATCTGGAGACCATTAATGTCCATTTGATTGGCCCATGACTCATATACTTTATACTAAATATGACTATTTCTAACCTCATTAGGATGATTTAAAATTCAAATAGCTAGAGTTTTATAGACTATGTAAGTGTTTGATCCTAATTTTGTGTGAAAACTGGATTTATTGGGTATATGTTAACATTTTTTTAATAAAATAGATATTATCAATTATCATCAAAAGCATATATAGCTTAAGATTGTTTGATATGTGTATTGTTTCAAGTGTACATTGATCATCTTTAAATATTATACTTGCTTCATATCACATAGTATTAAGATTTTGTAGGTGTAGGGGTTTGTGTGTGTGTGTATGGAAAAATTGGCAAGATACTTAACAAACTCTTTTCATCTTTCTGCATGCATAGAAAAACTGTAATTTCCATTTTGACTTGAAGTTATCTTGTTGAGTAGGAACATTTAATTGAGCCCTGTCTAATGCAATGTGGAGAAGTGTATTTTTTTTATAAATTACTTTATTGTTGTTCAATTACAATTGTCTGCATTTTTCTCCCCTCTACTCCCTCACCACCCTATCCAAACCCACCTCCCTCGCTTGCTTCCACCCTCCTTCTTGGTTTTGTCTATGTGCCCTTTATAGTAGTTCCTGAAAACCCTTCTCCCGACAGTCCTCCCCCATCCCCTCTGGCTCTTGTTAGAGAAGTGTATTCTATAACTAGGTATAAGGCTTACTCTGTGAACCTCTACAATTTCTTCCACTTCAATGATGACCAGGGCAGTCATATTGAAAACAGTTAATTATTTAGAAACAGTATAGTTTTTTGAGCCATTTTTTTAAAGGAAGTATCTAAGAGAATCTCTGGCACACACTGGAATTTAAATGGGTAAGAAAAATCTTGTTGAGTTAAGCCATTAAGTTGTCTTATTTATTTGTTAATGCATCATAGTCTAGACTACCCTAACTAATAAGATATTGGTAATATGTATTGTTGCTATAAAATTACAAGAAAATAAAATTTGTAGGCTTAGAAGTCAGAGAGTGAACAAAGAATAAATGAAAATCTGAAGTTAGAAAGCTGGAGAATTGTGTCATGCAGCAGCAAAATACTGATTACAAAGCTTTCACTCTATTCCTACTTGCCACCACTGATAAGTAGATCCATGATATATCAGCCTCAACTTTATGGTACTAGCCTCCTACATCTCCTCTTTGAATTCTATCATTGAATTTTATGCTTAAAAAACACAGCTATTATATTGTTATTTAAATGTTCAGAAGTATTCAGTTTTCTCATTGCTTATTATTTTTAAGAACAATTGGAATGATTAGTAGATGTTAGCAACTATACTAGGTGTTGGGGTACAATGATGAATAAAAACACAGTCCCTACTCTTGAGAATGTCATATATTTGCAGAAATGGCAGAACACACAGTTCAACTTAGAGATTTGCATAGAGTAGAATGGAAAGGGAAATTTGTAATGATCACATTCATTCTGAGCTCTTTCACCCATCTTTCAAGGTTGACGTCGCTTGGTGTCAAAAAGGTAGTCAATCATATGACATAATAGGAGGGAGCATTTCAGACAAAGGTGCTCTTGGTGCTCTACTGACCCAAATTTGTCTAGTGACTGCCCAACATAAATACTCTGTTCCTATTAGAAAGGTGTTTTAATTCAACTTCCATACACAATGCCCTTGCATACCTCTTTATCTTTGTTGATTCTTTCTGCCTATAATGGCTTTCAACAACTCCTATCAGCTTATTCACATTCTTGGGTTAGCTTTTACAAGACAAGTACCAAAACCAAGGTTTTGTTTTAATCATACACTTTTATCAGAAAAATCAAAAGCCACACAATTTTGCTATCTTTCACACATAACTGATTGTATTTGTCTCTTAGAATGTATCTCTATGTGTTATTGAATTCAGCATGAGAATAACATCTTTAAAATTAGCTCTTTTATTTATGAAGGGCTTATTTCAACCTAAGAAGCACAATTAAACAGACTCCTTATTCCTACCATTCATGTACATTATAGACGGGTAGAAACTGATAGATGGCTTAGCCAACCATTGACCAAATACTTTCAGGATTCTTCTCATTTTCCTCAGAAAATTTCTATGTGCTTCAGATATAGGGGTGGATTAGGCACGAAGCATTATTGTCTTCATGAATCATACAGTAATATATAGATACATTACAAAATAAAATAATAAAGCTTCTATTTACAGACTTTGTAATAATGGAAATAATATATTGAAGAAGGAAGAGATGATACAGAGTGTCTAGGAGTAAGTAGCTAATTTAGAGTACTGTGAAAATGCCAGTTAGAGGAGTTGATGTTTGATATTTATTATGTTAACTCCTCCCTCATATGGCAAAAAGGTAGTCAATCATATGACATAATAGGAGGGAGCATTTCAGACAAAGGGGATAATTAACACAAAGGCCTGAAAAGCCAATGTGATGAGAGCACAGTGAAACAACAGGGGGTGGTACAAGATGAGGATGGAAAGACAGGCTGTTGTGTTAACATCTGATGTAGTTCTACTGAAGTTATTTCTTATTGATTCTCTTATATCAAAAGGCTTTGTTCTCCTTGATGGAATATGAAACACTGCAGGCCCTTGGTGTTTCATTGATTGTTTTGTATACATATCAATAGAAAATCAGGATCAGAATTATTTATTTACTAATATCTTATGAAGGTTATGTCTTCCCCAAATGGCTTTCCAGCCTAGTATTCCTTAAAGTTGTCAATATCAAAACAAACTAACTAACTAAATAAATAAATAATAGCACTATTATTGTGCTGGCATTTTTTTGAGAGCAAACCAAATCCTGAATTAAGTTGGTAGTGCTTGTGGGACATATTGTAATCTTTGAAAAATTGTGAAAAGTCAACATACTGACTTAATACAGAGGAAATGCAATAAACCTGTTTATTGTAGCTCTGGCCCTGATGTGTTCAGGGAACTTAGAATTGAAAGAATCTATCCTCTGAGTAACATAATATTTTCAGGTTTAATTAAATCAATCTATTCCTTGGAGCTCTCTCTTCTTCTATTAGAGCTAGCCCATGAGGTAATGTGGAAATTTGCCAACTGTGAGGGTAGTTTAATTAATACAACATTTAAAATAGCTAATATTTATTAAATATTTAGCATATGAGTTCTGTCCAGACAGTACCCAGCCATGTGATATAAAAATAGAGACATATATTGAAGAAGATATAAGATACAAGAAAATTGTACATAGGACAATGATGCCTCAGTCCCCTCTATAGTAAGCACTTTGGGACCTTACAAAGTTCTCCTAATCACCATCATATTTTCCTGAATCTCACTGAAGTTCTGAAAGCTCTTCCTTTTCAAAGGTGATTTTGGTTTTGGGAAAAGCCAGAAGAAGCAGGGTGCTAAATCTGGGCTATATGGAGGCTGATCACCTGGGTGATTTGATGTCTCACCAAAAAACTCTGCATGAGACGTGATGCATGAGTGGGTGTGCCATTATGATGAAACTGCCAATCACCAGTTCCCCAAAGCAGCAGCCATGTGAATTATCAGATGAGTTTCTGTGGAGAAATGTTCAAGCTTAACACCAAATTGGATGCAGATTCATTGCTCTACTGGCTCAGTCATTTAGAATGTGACTACCACACAGTACACATGCTCACTCGGTGGTGTCTACTGCCTCCACTGACTAGTACAGTGAAGTCATCATTGTTCACCCATAAGCATTCTCTCTCTTCTTGGCTGCCAGACTACATCAATGCCATGCCAACTATTCTCCTTACATTAACAATGGTTAAACTTTTCTGGGCAGACCTCATATACTAGACTTTTATTTGCTCAGAATCCTACATGCATTTTTCTCATTTAGTTCTCTCAAAAGTCTAGGAGAGAGGTATTATGATTATATTTATTTATAACACCAATTAATATAAACTAACAAAGCAAAAGTACCTTGAGTCACACAATTAGTACATGATAGAAACAGGATTTGAATCCAAGCATCTTAGTTCCTGAATTTATACTAAACTACTCTGTCAAATCAAACCATATGAAACAAAATCAACAAATATGTAAAAAGCTTATACAGAAATCTGAATTATGTGTTTTAAATTTCCAATAATCAAACTAGATGATTATAAAGATATCACATTATTTCATGCCATATTTTAATAGCAGGTGACCTATTTAAAAGGTAGAAGCAAGATACTCAAAATATTAAATAATAGATTATGTAATTTTTGAATGATGTACAATAAACATGAACTGGCATTATAAATACATTTTTATAAATATATAGCATGGTAACAAAATTTCTTAATTCACTTTCTTTAATAATTCTTTTTATGAAGCCAGGGTACCTTCAGCAATCCTCTGAGTTTCTCCATGTATTATAAACAAATAAAATAATGTTTTCCCACATGTGTGAACACATATTAGTTAATTTTAGAAATCAGCATGTATGTTTTGTGTGTGCATAATTAGCAGAACACTTAATGAAAAGGATGCTTAGCAATGAACTTGCTATTGTGCACAAGACCATTTTCAGCCTCAGAGCAGTATGGGTGCACTTCCCCCATCACACTATTTGCTAATTATTCCAGAATTATTTTCTGACATGCTTATCTAAAAAAAAGCATACATTAACTCTAACTGTTGGAGGACATTCCAATTAAAGAATAATCAAAATATTAATTAAATTTAAACATACATCAATTTTAACTTTGTTTATCAATCCAATAGACTTGGGACCCTTTAAAGTCTTTTTGTTTTGGAATCTTTTATCTTCTTCAGCTTTTCCTTGTTTCATTTTTTAAGGTCTTCTTTATGTTTTATCTTATCATGTTTGTGCTTGTGTGTGATTTTAAGTGAATTATCTCACTTATTTCTTCCTGGCATTGTTTCTAACTTCTTTTCTTTTTAGCAAAGGTCTGTGCTTTGGGGGCGGGGGTGCAGAGGGTAATGTGAAGATGTGAATTAGTTCAGAAAGCTACAGGCGCATATGTGTGCACTAGCAATGGAGAGCTGGCCAGCAGGAAGGGCAGTCTCCATACTGGGACCACTGCCACCTAGATTCTGCAGGTCATCTCAGTACTGACAAATATCTGGTTTAAAAATACATATCTTTAAAGTCTTTATATTTAAAATGTTGGTCAGAAATTTAAAATTAAAAATGTTCATGGCAAACAAAAATCTGTTCACAGCCTGTCATTTGTAACTGCAAAGCATAATGGGATTGACTCCAACCTGTACTCTGAAGCTTGCTAACAGAGTGACCATGGAGACTTACTTTCCTTATTTGAGCCTCTGATTTTTCACATGTTAAAATAGGAACAATAGTATGTCACATGGTTGTTTTGAGTATTAAAATATGTAATGCAAGTGAAAATTTCTGGCACATTATCTGACACATAAAAAGATTTAATTAAATTGTATTTAACTTCCCTTTATGTCTGTTCTTTCTCTTGTCACATTTTTATTTGGTTAAATGTGTTACTTACTTATCTATTCCATGAAGCCTCCCCAACTCCTGCTTTCTCTTCAAATTTGTCCAACCTTTATCAATTTGTTATTATTTTATAATGGATTACTGTCATTAAATACATCCCTAATTTAAAAAATAATGTGGTTTCTCGCCCTGGCTGGTGTAGCTCAGTGGATTGAGCACGGGCTGTGAACCAGGCATCGCAGGTTCGATTCCCAGTCAGGACACATGCCTAGATTGCAGGCCATGTTCCCCAGCAACCGCACACTGATGTTTCTCTCTCTCTCTCTCTCTCTCTCTCCCTCCCTTCCCTCTCTAAAAATAAATAAATAAAATCTTAAAAAAAAAACAATAGAAATCTTAAAAGCATTGCAGGTTCGATTCCCAGTTGGGGCACATGCCTGGGTTGCAGGCCACAGCCCCCAGCAACCACACATTAATGTTTCTCTCTCTCTCTCCCTCGTTCTCCCTCCCTTCCCTCTCTAAAAATAAATAAATAAAATCTTTAAAAAAATAATGTGGTTTCTCCCTTTGCTTTGTTGATATTTTCATTCCAATATTGGAAACAAATGGAGGGTTAGCTGAAGTTTCTGATCTGATCTGTAACTACAGGAGACCATAGAAATTTGCTGAAAAATAGATGTTTTCAACTTAAATTTAAAGACAAGAGCTATGTAAATTAAATGTTATTAATAAAAACTATTAATTGAACATGTTTGTGTGATCTCTTTTACAGCCCACCCTGCCAAGTCTTGTGGAAAATGCATGTGAGGGCAGAGGCTCAACAGTCATAGAAATAGCTCCTGATTTTCCTGTTTGAGCTATTTGCATTTGTTTTGTATTTTTATTATTCCCAACATTAACCCTCATTTGGTATTTTTGTCAAATCCCTCCAGACTCATTACTGCATTTGCAGTAACCACTTTCTTCTTTGTTTCCTAGATTATAATCATTGTCTTTTCCATCTGACTCAATATTTCCATGGACTGTAAACCTAAGTGTCTATGGTTGGCAGGGCCAGGGGTTCTTCAATATTTTGTACTGTCCTATGTTCTCATATCAGGTACACAGTCTTGTGGGAAATGGAAACTAAAAGATAATGAATATCTCACAGAAAATGAAATATTGACAAATTTAATCTCTCTGTATATTTATTTTTATGATTGAGTATAAAAACAAATGCTTAACTTATAAATATTTTTATGAAAAGTTGATTTTATAATTTTAATAAAGAAATGAACAAATACATGGTTCTGATAAACTTTAACTGAAATATATTTTGGATAACTCATCATCACAAGTCCCGATAATATACGGTTCTAATGACTTGTATGTACGAAAGTGTATGGACTTTTACAACCCCATGCACCTGAAAATATATATTACTCTAGATGTACAATTATGATTTCCCCATAGTTCTATCCTAAGAATGGCACAGGGGAAGATATATGCTTCATTTTTAAAATTTTACTTGTATAGTTCATTTTTTTTCATTTATAGACTTAGCCCTTTCTTTTTCTTAAATGGTAGTGGAAAGAATGATTTTATTTCTCATTTTTATAAATCTAACTAAACATAGAAAACATTTTCAAATGAATATTGGTGTCTCACATTTCAGGTGAGACTATGTCATAAATGTATTATGTTATAAAAATGGGTTTCCCATAAAGCAATGGTTTCTTTTCTGCTGGTAAATTTCAACATACTAAAACAATCAATTTTGGGTATTGTTCTTATTTTACAGTTTCATTTTACTAATAACAACTATAGAAATTAATATTGTAGCCTGAACTATATAGTATAAAAAAGAAAATTACAAACTATTTTCATGTATAAACACCTATTGAAATCTTAAAACATACAAAATTCCTTAATAAATAAAAATGAGAATAGCATAAGAAAATTTATTAATAAAATATATCAGTAGGTCAAGGGAAAAATATTATGGTCAAAGTGATAGATGCTCAAAGAACAATATTCAGCATGTGTTTCTAATTTTAAAAATGTTAGTTGACTAGGAATAAAAGCATGAAAAAATAGAAGGCAAAATCTGCTAATATATTTCATTATTAAACACTAGAAGCACATTAAATTAGAAACAAAACTAAAATAAGAGAAACTACAAAAATAGCAGTGGTATGGTGAAATAATCTGTACTTTCATAATGCAATTACATAATTATATTGTGTGCTTAATATATCATCTACTCTGAAAAAAATCTTGTATGAAATAGCTGGACACTAGAGACATTTTTATTAATTTATAAGAAAAGAAAGTTTCCATTATGACCACTATCATTTTTAATAATATAATTTTTTAAGATTTTATTTATTTTTAGACAGAGGGGAAGAGAAGGAGAAGGAGAGAGAAAGAAACATAAATGTGTGGTTGCCCCTCAAATACCCCCTACTGGGGAACTTGGCCTGCAATCCAGGCACATGCCCTGACTGGGAATTGAACCAGAGGACCCCTTGGTTTACAGGCTGGTGCTCAATCCACTGAACCACACCAGCCAGGGCTCATTATTTTTTCACCATCCTTCAGGAAGTTCTAATATAATTACTTGGAAAAATAAAATGTAAAAAAGCCTATAAATTTATGATCAAAGAGGGAAAGTAAATAATAATAACTAATTACATAAGTTTCTACTTTGGAAACATAAAAGGATTAAGTAAAGTCCTATTAGATCTAATCTATACATTAGCATAGCTATATTGAAAATTATAGAGAAATCAAATTTCTCCATTTACTTAAGATAAACAGTTAAATTAAAATAGAAAATAAGGAGCTATATATAATAGCAAGAAAAATATAAAATTCTAAGCAATGAACTAAATAAATTTCAGATCTTTATGATTCAAATTATATAAAATTTTCATGAAATTTAGAGGAAAGATGAAAATGAAGAAACATACTTTATTCTTCAATAGAAAGACTTGAGAGATACAACAACATTTCTTAGATTACTACTTACACATTAAGATCATTCTAACCTAAAGTTTAACTTTAGAGAGTCATCATAAACTACTAATTCTAAACATCATTTGGATAAAGATATTTAAAATAAAAATAGCAAGTTAGGGGAAGAGCTTTTACAATCATTATGAAGTTTATAAACATACCATTAATAAAAAAGTACAGTAACAACAACAGAGCATATGGATAGATCAGTGTAAGAATGATGAAAGGTCAAAAGCAAATTAAACAAAATTATTTAGTTAATGAATCTTAAATTGGTATTTTAAACCAGTAGGGTGACCAAATGGATTAATTACTAAATGGCAGTAGAATTATTGGCTAACATCACACACACACACATCCCTATATCCCTATACCATATTTTATACCAAAATAAATCCCCATTGGATTACATATTTATGGGTTTTTAAAATTATATTAATCTTTAATCCTCAGGAATTCCTTTTTTCTAATACCCAGTCTTGGTGGGGGCACTTCAATGCACTATTAATTTAGTGTGAATTCTTACCAAATTTCTGGAAATAAATTTGCCAATATGTGTCAAGTGTCTCATAACCATTTATAATAATGGCTTGGACATGTCTTGTTTAGAAATATATATTTTATATTTAATAATATTTAGAAAGGTCATTATATGAAAATAATAGCAAAAACTTGTAAATGCTGAAAGTAATGATCAATATTGGATTGGATAAATAAACCAGGGAATACGTATTCAAAGAGTTAATCAGGATGTAGTCATTAAAAAAAAAAAATATATATATATATATATGTATATATATTTAACTTATGTTGAAAGAGATGTTCAAAATTCCTTGTCTCTTTCTTTTTCTTTAAAATGTACACACATGCACATATACATATACATATATAGTTAAGTATATCCTTATACATACACACAGACAAATAGAAAGGGTATACACCATAAGGGTAATAATTGTTAGAAGTATATCTATTAAAGTTTTATTTTATATGCATTTTCTGATGCTTTTTCCTCTTCACCATGGATTAATAAAATGTGCTATTTTATATTCACAAAAAAGATGTATAAAATAATAATTTTAACTTTTGTGAATAATGTTTTTTTAGTTATATTTACTTAATTAATTAATTTTATGTATAGATATTTGTGGGCTTATTCAGGCTATAAATAAAGTTATAATGACTTATCCATCTTTGTATTCCCTAATGTACCTACCATTCTGCTGTATGGTTAATAAATATTAGCTATATTACCATCATTTACAAAGTATTCTCTAAGTGCTGAAAATACAGGGATGAACAAATATAAACATGTTTCTGACTGAGGCACTAACAGTCCTAGAAAATGTTTTTTTGCCCTCACTCAGACTTCTAGCTAGGAACTTTTGAGCAGAGCATAAATTTGATTTTCAGTCATGCTACCTTGGGGATTTTATGACATGAGAAAAAATAACTTAATGGTCTACTTATTTTTGCTGGTTCTATGTTCTACGTCTTATGAAATGCATTGTATGATGTGATGATATATAAGTTTGGAATTTATATTAATGAGAAATCCAAGGTTTAATCATTTCATTATTGTATCTGTCAACCTCTAGCCACTGAGTACTTAAAGCTTATACCATAAAAATGGTCAGAATTAACCTAAAAGCTGTTGTTTCTATGAATTTTGGTATATTGTAGTTAACTCATCAGTGGTATTATGATCCTAAACTTTTAGGAATATGTCAAACAACCAAAAATAATAATATGCCTGTAGAATATTGGTAATGTGGACAAGATAAGCAACTTCATAAGGAGCCAAGGGAAAATAATATGTTTGAACTATTAATGAATGGCTTGTGACATCTTATACTCACTTATATTGTTGTCCAAAGTTGCAAACTTCTAAGCCACCAATAGACCTCTACAGTAATTCCATTGTCTATTATGACCACAATTACACATCATACAAGAACACATATTCTGTATATGAACACAGTCAACTAATTCTTAAAATTAATAGACTTTCAGTTTTTTAAGTTCTGCTTTCATGTAAACACCATATAATTGACTATACATTTCCAAATAGAAGTCCCTATTATTATTGTGTATAATATATTCATAACCACATACATGTACATATACCCTTTAATCAGGTTATAGCAAAGATTTAAAAGTTTAATCCAGCAAACAGGCTGTAAGTAATACAAATGTTCTGTGAGATTTTGGGGCCAAAAGGTAAAGAAGTTCAACTAAGTTCTGTAAACTCAGGAGAACAAATGTCAGGAAAGGGTGATATACAGCCAGATTTTAAGACATAAACTTTTGTACCTAGGCAAGCTGAACTGGCTATAGTTGAATAAAATGGAAGTACTCAGTTGAGTGCAGATGGAGAAAAAATTTCAGAGTAGCAGCAATCAAAATTTGGAATGTGCCTGCCCTGAGGATTACCTTTACCTTGGACAGAAGCACCAAGGTAAGACTAGGAGTTTGGAAAGAACACTCTTCTGAAAGTCAGAATACAAGTGTTTTAAATCTGGCTGTGCAATTTCTAAATTGTTGATCCTGAGAAAATTATCTCCCTTTTCTGGGCTTTGATTTATTTATCTTACTGACCTTTAATCTTTATATTCCTCCAAGATATGAAAGCCTTAGCAATTCCTTTCCATGGTACTCAGGGATTACCATTAATGAGCTGTCATATTCTGTAATCTCATCTATGCCATATTAGCTCCTCTTGCTGGTTTAAATCTTTTTAACCATAGCATTACTAAAAACTGGTCATTGTAAAAATTTTGAATCTACCAGTGAGCTAGACTACCAGAAGTTCACGGTATGGCCTTTATACTCCACAGAAAAAGCCTATCTTCTTTAATCCATCCTAAGGCCTTAGTCATTCTCAGCCTTTTGGGTTAGTGGAAGAACTTTGGCATCACTAAATTATAATCTTTCCCTTTCGTATCCTAGTAGTTTCCTCACAGAACGTACCATAATGAGCCTGAGTCTTTGTCAACCTGACTCAATGGTACAGTACTGTTTTGATAAATGTTAGAAACAAACTCAATTTAATGGAGAGACCAACATTAGTATCACTCAGGTGAAGGACAAACATATTTGCATAATAAAATGACAAAGAAAAAGTGTCTAGACCAGCCAGAATACTCAGAAGAGAGATTAGCAGCAATTTTCAAAGTAGACATAAAGATGCATACTTGTAGACCCTAAAATCCTCATCTTAGACTTCACAGTTGGGCACGTCAATATATGAATGAATGAGAGTCATCTCAGATGTTCAGAAAGCTCAACTGTTCCCTCTAAGTTTAATTCTACAAGAGTAGTTCAAGTAGGCTTTTGTGGGTATTTGCTTGGAACTATCCCATTAAGACCCAGGCACTTTATCAAACTTAGAATTATATAGCATGAAATATAATGAAAATAAGATTCAGTACAGTCATTCCAGGGCATAGGCTTCAATCAACACATCCATCCTCCACAAAATAAAACAGCCTGGTCACAATTTTCTGGACCAGAGCTATGGCTTTATTGCCAGGGCCAGTTTCCCAGACATCCCTGTGGGTCACAATATGTCCCCCAGTTTCTGTAACATCAATCTGACCCAGAATCAAATTCAAGTTCAGAAAGACTGAAAGTTGAGGTGTATGGTTTCCTTGGGATCCAACACCACTACAAAGTGAATTATACTGGTCCTTTTATTACAGAGCATCATGTAAGGATGATCAAAAAACATAGAACGTAACAGCACAAGAAGTTGGAGGAGCATGGCGGGAATGGTGGAGATGGTACCTAAAGAAGATGTTAATCCAAAGATGTTCTCAAGAATGTGAGCTGAGGTGCAGGATTCAGGCAGGTGATAAGTGAACAAATGAACTGGAAAGCTGTTGGTGGAAATCTGTGGTGGATTATTCGGGGACTGCGTGGAAGAACCTGGTTAGGCAAGGCTCTATCTGCAAGCCTTCAATAAAAAATGTGATTGTAGAGCTCATGCATATCCTTCCTCTAGCAGGGATAGATAGATAATAAGTAGATAGATTAGACAAATACCCATGGGAAGTATACACAAAACGCTTTACTTTCATGTGTAAATTATGAATTGCTGTTATTTTCTGAACTATATTAAAAAGCATTCACATGAGACACATTTGTCAGGGAGTTCTGCCAAATATCTGCATTGTTAATAACATGGCTACTAGGTGGTTAAAGATTCAAGTTCTGTGGAGTCAGAGAGAAATCCCAGAAGATTTAAAATTAACCATGAAGTATATTTTAATATATGAATGCTTCTAAATAAGTTTTATGTATATGGATTGATAACTTCTGATAACTTAGTGTTGCAGCAAAAAACACTGGCTTTGGATTTAGAAGGATCTGGTTTTAAATTCTTGTCTTGATATTTTCTGGGTATTAGACTTTGGGCTATTATCCTAACCTCTTCCATCTTAAGTGTACCTCACTTACCAAATGGAGACACTAATGTCTAAGTCACATAATTTTATGAGAATTAGTGGGATGATTCATGTAACACATCTAATGTGCACTTGCCACATAAGAGATACTCTATAACTGAATTTTTATGATTTAATTTATGAACTTCTAGAAAAGGTAGATGGCATTTAGAAATGGACAATAGGATGGAAATTTTACTTTAAGAGCACTGAAATTATGAATCAAATTAATGGAAAATATGTAATCACCCTTAGAATAACAAACACATGAGTTAGGGCTACCAGGTCACCCCAGTCAAAATTTCACACATAACTTTTGACTCCTGAAAAACTTAACTGCTAATAGCCTACTGGTGACTGGAAGCTTTACAAATAACATAAAAAGTCAATACATATTTTGTGTGTTATATGTATTATACTGTATTCTCACAATAAAGTAAGCTAGAGAAAAAAAATTTAAGAAAATTCTAAGAAAGAAAAAATACATTATACTATTTGTTGGAAAGTATCCACAGATAAGTGAACCTATGCAGTTTAAACCTGTGTTGTTCAAGGTTTAGCTATGATTGATATATAATAATATTGAGGGAACATTCAAAATATTAAAAAGCTTTAACCAGTATATTCTGTAACACCGCTATAGTTTTGACACAAGTGACATAAGGTCTAAGGGACTTATGGATCTCTAAATACTAGTTGTGGATTACTAAGTAAAATAATTCTTTAAAATTGTATTTAAAATAAACTAACAAATTAAGTGGAGACAGACCCATGGATACAGAGAACAGAAGAACAGCTGTCAGAGTGGAGGGGGTTGTGGGCTGGGTAAGAAGGGTGAAGGGGTTAAGCAAAGAAAAAAAAAAGAAAGACTCATGGACACAGAGGATGGTATGGTGACTGCAGAGGGAAGGAGGGTTAGAAGAGGTAGGAGAGGTGCAAGGGAGGATAAATGCTGAAAGAAAGAGACTTGACTTCGAGTGGTAAACACACAATACAATATATAGATGATGTGCTGTGGAATTGTATACCTGAAACCTATATAATTCCATTAACCAATGTCACCCTAATAAATTCAATATGAATAAATAAAATAAACAAATAAAATTATATTAAAATGCAAACATGTCCTAAATATTCTCTGCTTTTTATTATTTCTCAATTATATAAGTAACATATATAATTATAAAAATATGTTAAAGTTGTATTTTCATAATTCACCTTTTATTTTACTACTGAGAGATAACCACTGTGAATATATTATAAATAAATTCTGTACCATATGTACATGCATTTATATATATATATATACACAGATATAATTTCTTTTAAAAACAAGATAATATATTCATGCTTTAAATATTCTTTTCTACCCTTTTATTCACCTGCACATCTATTTTCTGAATATCCTTAATAACTTTCCAAATAATATATCTTACAATATTCTGTGCAATATGGTGACTGCACAAAAATGTAGCTATTTCAAATGCAGTTATAAAAAAGTGGCTCTAGAGACTAGAGGCTTCTGGAAGCTGGGATATAACTTTATAAAATAGAGCATCTTGTTCTATTTAAGTTTTTTACCTTATCCTGAACCCACACATTTATCCCATTTTGAGACTATGACATACTTGTTTGTAAAATACCTTGTGATCTTTGTTTGAAAGTGCTGAATATTATTATAACCATTTATCTTCACATAGGAGAAACCCTTGACTAGAAGAGGCATTGCGTTATTTTCCCGATGCACTAGGGAAAGTTGTTACATTTTTGGCTCTAGCTGTTGCTATTAATTCACCAACTTACATGACCAAGAACCCTCAAATTCTTTCTTCCCATTTTCATCGATATTGCTATATATAATCTTGCTTTTGCACTGAGAAAACACAGACCGACAGTGCATCAAAATTGGCAGGCTTATGCAAAATTAAATATTACCTGTTACCTGAGTGGACTTTTACACCAGCTCTGACTTTATAACCATTTTCATATAAACCTCACCCATTGATTTAGGTACCAGTCAACCAGTAAGTCAACTGGTAAGCAACAATATGAACATCATATATTTTCTTTATTAATAAGTAATAAAGAACAATGGGATTTTTCATTCTTTTGCATTCAAAGTCACCAAAGTTTAATTTACGATGCCTTTAGATACCTAGGATGGATGGCAAATAGTATCTTATAACACAAAGTACATACAAAAGAGGCTTCTGAAACTGTAGTAGGCATTTAGACAGGCATGAGCAAAACAAGGATGATAGGCCAGGTACAGAAAGTCACCCAAGGTGGAAAGCACAAAGGACAATTGCAGGGTGGTACTTCACACACTGGGTGGCCTTTCCTCCCTTAGCATATCTCTGGTCATTCGATTTAGACCCCCAAGCATATAATTTGTCATGTGGTTTAGAACCCCCTGACTTTTCATATTGCTGGTCATAAAGGTAGGACCCTTCTATGACCTTTCCTTTCCTAGTCATGTGGTAGACAACCATAGAGGAGAAATAAGGGGGCTGGAGAATATCCTTGTAAGACGGCCATACAAGCTCCTGCATGACCACTCCTTTAAGCATTAAGCCCTAAAGACAATCAGTTTCTGACTTGCATCAAATAATCTTAAGATCAAAGCCTCAGGTCTACTGTTCAAAGAGACAGAGTTTTTGTCAAACTAGAGATAACATCTAGGCCTCAGGTTTGTTTCTGCTGCAGGATCCCAAAGGGAGCAAAACCAAATGGAGGGACATCATAGTTGACATCAGGACCAGATACAATGAATAATGACTCCCTTCCTCAGTGACATCTAATCAGTAAAGACTACAATCCTGAGCAGATACAACTAAAAAGCTGATAAATATTCCATTGAGTTTCTTCCCTGGATCTTCCCCTATGATTCCCACATTTAGAGAGCAGATAAAAATCCCTTAGGACAAAAGACTCAGGGTGCGCTCTTTCTCTCTCTTGAAAATGCCCTCACCTTTCTTTACCCACTTCTTTCCCCAGGGGCTTTTCCCTCCCGCTTTCCTCAAGAGGGTTCTCTCTGCCTTTCTTCTTCTTAAGTTCTAAGGACATTCCTTTTGCCTCTGTAACTGATTTCTTGAGTCTGCACAGCCTATCTGGCTCACCTTCTTCTACCTCTGTGACTTTCTAAATAAATTTTTGCTTGCCCAGGTATTTGAGTTTTGGCTATGGATTCTTTCCTAGCCAGAACTCAAGTACTGAGGTTGCTGAATAGAGATTCAATTGCCAATAACATTCTGGTGCCATTTTGCTGCTAACAAAGTACATTTTAAAAAAATATTTCAATTATAAACACAGTCTGAAAATTTAACTCTAGCAAATAATCGGCACTAAAGAAATGTAAATAAAAACTATACTCCTTTCTGAACTAAAGAATTTGTAACAATTTCTGCTTTACCCAATTCCCCTTCCAACAAAGTAGGTTTTCTAGGCCATTGCTATTATTCTGATTCTTTTCTTTGTTCTAAAATAGGTTTCATTGTTTCCTTTCTAGGAAAGGAGGCCCTTTCTTTATCAGGTAACTTATTAGTTGTTAAAATAACAGGCTTATTACCTAGATCTTAGAGTTAAAGAAAATAAAGGCAAAGAACTAAGTGCTGCTTATGCTGGGAAGGTAGCACATAATAGCACCTACAAGGAGATGGCATTTTATAGCAGGTCTGAAGAAAGCAGAATTGTATTTGAATCACAACCACTAATCTCATCCTTGTGTTGTCTAAATGGCAGCACCATTGATCAGGGTGTTGTAATGGAAAAAAACACTCCATGGTAATGTAATGCAAGGCATTCAAATTCTCCTCCTGCCACTGCTGTGGATTCAATTGACTGGCAGAGGCAGTAAGACCTTAATTCAAAACCTGACTTTCATTTATTTGTTATGTCTCCTGGAAAAGCTACTTTTTTTTTTAGCATTAGTCTCCTCATTTCCAAAATGGGAAATAATAATACTTTTCTTGTAGAGCTGTTGGGAATATTATGACTGTTACATGTTCTAGCTCCTAGTACCTAATGGTTACTCAAGCAAGGGTGGATGTAATTATGTTAGTTGTTATAAGTCATGTCTCTCAGATTTTCTGGGAAATTGGCTAGAAAATTTTTAGTTTTCCTTCACATCCACCCATCTACATTTTAAGATAGAGAAATTTATTATAGCAGTAGAAGGCAACTGAGTGCAATAAAAGAAAACTACAGTAAACTACTTCCTCCAGTAAGTACCTTGATTGGACATCCTTAATAATAACTTTTTCATTCCTACTTGTCCCTTCATCTCATTTTTACTTCTTTCTCTCTGCTTTTACTTTCCACTATTTACACATGTACACAGGTGTGTGTGTGTGTGTGTGTGTGTATATATATATATATATATACACCATTTACTCCAAATCTGTTTTCTCATTCTTATTGCATTTATAGATATTCAAAAAATTCCTTAGCACTTTTATGCTTAGTAAAAAGAATATGTTTACTATCTCAGGCTTAAATTTTTGAGAAATAAGTACTTCTTCCATCGTGAAAACTTATGTATATAAAATCCCATACAATAGTCCCTGATAAGATATAGTATGAGATTTTAATATAAAATACATATAATAATATCTTCAGTTAACTCCTAATAAATTTGGAGATCAATTTATTACATATATTTCTTAGGAACCATTTTAAAGCATATATATTTAAATTCCTAGAGTATAGATATTTTTTAAAGGTCCTCTTGCCCATATGAAAGGATCAACTTTTACTTATTTTTCTCTATTCTGTCCATTCTAATATGAACAATGTATTTGAGCTACACATATCCTATTTTTGTAGCAAGAAAGAGTTTTCACTCTATTTATAGAATCCAAGATTTTTGCTGTGTTCTCTTTTCTAGTGATACAAAACTCCCAAAACAGTTAGTTTAAAAATCTAGTGCTTAGATTTCAAAATCTATGATGATTAAATTATCACTTGTGATGATTAAGTAATGGCAGCTTTTTCCTGCCTTCAGCTCTCCTATCTGATATTAACTTTGAAATCTGTTCCAAAGCCTCTGAATCCAGGGGGAAAGGTGGGGGGTAGTTTCCCTCATGGGTATTAAGTATTTAGATGTACTGTGAACTGAAGAGAAATGTGAAGAGTAAAATCTTCCAACTAATATGCCTTCCAAAGTTGCAACATCAGGATTCACACAGAGACTGGAAGGAAGAATGTGGCAGTATCACATTGTTCAGCAACATCTCGAACCGTCTGAATAGTAAGTGATATTCAGTGACCTCAGCTTGTCCTTGAGGCTCACGAGCAAAATGATGGTGCTGCAGTTAGAGCTCCGGCAGTGACTGGAGCCAAGTCTAAGATGCAGAATGCTGCTAGTTTCTTCTATTCCTACAAAACCAAGCTTGTGACCTAATGCATCAAAATTATTTTTGGTAGTATTATGCTATTTTATGATATTTAGTGACATCAAATAGACTTAGAAATCTTTGTAACCTTAAAAATACAGCTTTCTAATGAGGGGATTGGATAGAGCTAGAGGTCATTAAAAAACTGACAACCTAAATGTGCTCTTTAAAAATATTAAAGAAGAGATTTGAACCTACTCTTAATTATTCATTTATGAGAAATTTTAACTTTTCAGAGTAGCAATAGAGGACATTCTATTTTCATTTTTTAGAGATTAATGTGAATTTAAGTTTTTTTCTCCCTTTTAAGCTCAAGAAAAAGAGTTGTAAAGAATAATTTCTGTTGAAACAAACAAACTTGTTATATTTGTATGAGATAAGGATTCACAATTCTGCTAACATAAATTTATCATAATACCTACTAATTGTTTCTTAAGTTTAAAATAAAAATTATATATTTATATTATTAGATTATATGATATTTATGTATGAGAATTAACATTTGAACATGGAGGATATGATTATTTTTTTATTGTTACCCTTCAATAACAGAATTAAAGAAAATATTTCAATAGGTCATTTAAAAAAACTCTCATGTAAACTTTGTATGCAAATTACATACAAAGCCTTTGTAAAGCAGAACTCTGCAATTAAATACATTGGAAATATCGGTTAACGGGGTCAAGCCAGCTCTTTCATATCTACCGTCAAGTCACTCCCAGGTTACTCAGAGCCTTGAAAAGACTAAGTGAGCTCTGGAAATGGATCTGGCAATGTATATGCATTTTTAGTTGCAAGGTAATAACTCAGTGAGATACATGTCATTGACTGAGTTCTTCCAAACTATTGTTTCTTCATTTTTTAATGGATTCCAATGTTATTGTTCAATATGTGCAAAAGCCACATAAATTATTGTAGTGCACAGGCAGTATGAAACCACCAATTTGCTTCATCTCACCGCAACATTAAATGTCAAGGTGTCAAGTTGTCCCTTCAGGTTTCATTGGCAGACATAAATTATGGCTAATAGAATGCACGAGTGAAATTCCTGAATAACAGATGACTTCGAAAAGCATCACTTCAAGAAGGAACTATAGGACATTGAGATAATTTATGATACAAATATTTTCAAAAACTGGTATGCTTGGAAAGCTGATTTCTAAATGTAAAATAAATAACAGAGTTTCATGTGTTCAACTAATCCTCCTGCAATTTCTGTCAAATACATTCTTAAAGAAGTCCTAGCTCTTGGCAAACCCACAATGCCCTTGAGTGCCATAGTATATGGAAGAAGATTAAGCCTTAAATTAATATTTTGAGTTCCTCCAAACTAACTTTTCTTATTTAATAGATTCAAATGTTATTGTTCATAAAACATACAGTATCTGTTTCACACTCTGAAATACTCTGAGTTCAAAAAGGTAGAATTTCTGAGGGTCTGACATTCTGAGTTTATTCTGCTATTCTGCTTCCTTCCCATTTTCAAGAGGAACATAGAGCAGGGACAAAAATGTGCCTCTATATATTTTCAAAATTTTTACTAGAACGCTCAAGGTAGTTTCTACAAAAAATGTTTAGAGAGAAAATAATCAGTAAAAATAAGTGTGTGGTAGAAAAAAACAGATCTCCGATGTTTGTGATAGGAATTGGTATTCTTTTATGTGGATCAGAAAAGGCAAGACTCAGGCAGGTCAAATATAGATGCAGCTAATAGAATCACACATGGCCTGCACATTTTCTCTGTAAGTTTACTTGCTTTTCAGAATCTCACATTATGGAAAAGTAAACCTAATGGTTATCATGCCAAAATTGATATAAATGTTGATACCTTAAAATATTAAGTATAGAAATATATCATAATGGTTACATCTACATACATACATGGGAAATTGGAAGGAAATTGTTCAGGAAATATTTTAAATTTCCAGATATGTATTTATCCTTTGCTATATTGTTTTCCTTTTTTGCAATGTTTCTTATCCATTTAGACCATGGATATCAATGCACTAACAAACTCAGCATTTCTTAGTGATTTTCAGAGTAGTTGTTCTTATGAAAAAAATAGGAACTAAATCAAATATTATCTAAAACAAGAAGCTAAATTATTTCTAGGCTTCAATGTAGAAAGTATGTCAGTTCTTTTCAATGAAGGAACACATTCCAAAAATAATAACACAAAATAACCTTGGAAGAAGGCCTTTAGAGAAATGGTTTTCCCTTCAAAGTTTAATTTGTTGTTATTTAATGTATATTAACATCTCATGTTTTTCTATCATCTATCTTTCAAAAGAAAAGTAAAATTCTCCATACTTCTAATATGTTACAAGTTTGTTCACATAATTTTATTTAACAGCATGTTAAAATTGTTTTAGGACTATCTCTTAGGCACAAAAACTAAATTTGTTAAATATATTTCTAGAGCTAATGAGAGTGTTTCTCAACATTTTTTTGAGCATAAAACTAATTTGGAGGTTTTGTTTACAATGGAGAATGTCATCTCTACATCTAGCATTCTGAATCATGTCCTGAATGCATCATGGGGCCCAGAAATCTGCATTGTAATAAAGAACCCATATGACCCACATGGCGGTGCTGCATGGACCACACTTGGAGAATTAATAGACTGAGGCATCACTTGACAAGATTTATTAGAAGATTTGTGTATCGGACAAACTCTGGCCTTTTCTCAACCTGAAATTTCACCATTAATCTACCATTAATTGCTTTATTATTAGTCTGGACAATAAAAACAAAACAGATTTATTTGGGGGCAATTAAAATTATTTATCTAATATTCTTAATATCATGTAATTATTGAATTTGAAATTAAGAATGAAGGAATATAACAAGGTGTAGGAAAGAGTGTGAGTGTCAGAATCAATCAGACCCTCTTGGATTAGAGACCCAGCTCGGTCACTTACAGTGTGTGTCAACTCAGGCAGCTTTTTTTCTTCAAATGCTATAACTAGTAACTACTTTGAAGGGTAATTGACAGGAATAAAATAAATTTTGTATATGTAGTTGACCAGTAGTAAGACATCTACAATTTCTTCAAAAAAACTGCAGTTACCTTATTTTTTTCTCTTGTAGAGAAGTATACAGTGGCTATCAGGTTTTACTACTGAATAAATGTACTCTTCTACTAGCTGATTTATCAAATTAGCTGTCACATCCTCTTCATTTTAATTTCAGGGCACCATTATTTCTTACCAGGATTATTACAAAATCTTCCTAATTTTTATCCTTGATTCTAATCTTATCCCATTTCAATCTATTTTGTTCGGTGCGGAGAGGCTGATTTTAAGATCAAGTCTTGTGAGTCTTATCTCTTTTGTGTTTTAAGTTAGCAATGGTTCTTTAAAGTCATGTTACAGAGTCTTTCATAATAGGAACATTGTTTATTCCTCCTGCATTATTTTTAGTCAGTCCTAATATACTCTCTATATTCTAGTCATATAGAAATTAAAAATGCCTTTAAGAAACCCTGGCTGGTGTGGCTCATTGGATTGAGAGTCGGCCTACAAACAAAAGGGTTGCTGGTTCGATTCCCAGTCAGGGCACATGCCTGGGTTGTGGTCCAGGTCCCCAGTAGAGGATGCAGGAGAAGCAACCACACATTGATGTTTCTCTCCCTCTTTCTCTCCCACATCCCCTCTCCTCTCTAAAAAAATAAATATAATATTTTAAATAATAAAAAGAAAAAATGCCTTTAAGAACTAAGTTTTCTCTTATCTATTTCTATCTACCTTACTTTACTCTTCACCTAGTTAAATGGTACATGCATTCCAGGCTTCACTAGAGATTTTTTTTTCTTCTGAGATGTTTTTTGTTTTCCCAGATTCTCCAGTTTTGCTTTTCCTGAAGATTTTCTATGACATTTTTAACAAGTATCACATTGTATTGTAGTTGCTATGCTTTCCACTCTCTTCCAACAGATCGTGAACACTTTAAGAAGAGGTAATAGATTTCTTAGTTATCACATGCCAGTGCTTAACAAAGTGCTTGGCTCATAACACTTCCCCACAAAATTATTTGTTGGGAGAATAAATGCATATGTATAACCATCTTACTAACTATTATAGTTCCTAGGTCTAGGTTTATCATCTAAACTCGACAGATGTGGTAAAGAGGGAAAAGTTAAAGGCCAGTAGGAAACTGTATGACAAGCTTCCAGAAAATGAAAAGGGGTTTTCACAAGGGACATAAGCACTGAAGGCTTTGGTGCAGTCATCTGATGACTGCATCCTGATGCATTTTGCTGCAGCATATCCATACATTCTTTGTCTCACAATACATTTCACAGTGTCTTTCTAGCTCTTCAATAACAGAGGCTATATCTTCATTATTCTGCACTTCACTCCATCTTGTATATGTTAACACTGAAGGAGAAAAATCCTCAGAATTCAGGTAATAGGACTATTAGTCCTTTATTAATTGGGAACATATTTACATTTCTATTTTAAAATAAAAATCACTCGTTTAAACCAAGGTTTCCTCTAAGTACTAATTTTAAGTTTCACACATTTGTGCATTGTGCACCTAAAGATTTGGCTTTACCTATGAATATAGCCTTACCTATTTTTATTTTGACATTACAGTTATTAATTCCACAAAGATGTATTAATATCTAAAAGTTGCTAAAAATATGTTATGTAAGCAACGAAGATTAAATGCAATACATAAGATTGTGACACTCATTAATTTAAATTCAGTACCAGTACTTTCAGCAATTATTTTGAAGTGTTCTTTAAACCTTTTGTTAAATTGACATTAAGGCAACTTTTTAGAATTTTGTAAATTGACCCTCATAAACGTCAGTATATGTTATCCTTTGCAAAAAATTCTGAGTATAAAATTAACCAAGTATTTATATTTAGAAGTATTTTGTGCCTAGCTAAAAAACTAACTAGATTAATCAGTGAAAGGAAATTTTTGAATTATTCAAACTCTTCATGTTAGAATTTGTATTGTTATATAACATTATTTTTATAATGAAAATCACTGAGTGTTTTGTTATTATGCTTTTTTAATTCAGTGGACAATGCATCACGCAGATTGCCAAAATAACTGAATATTAAGGATAGCTTCTTCATAACTTTAATAGGTAGAGAAGGGGAGAAACCATAAACATTTATTAAATGTCTGTTGTGGCTCAGACATAGTGCTAAGACTTTCACATATCGTATATAAGCCACATAGATGTTGTGAATATTAAGTTAAATTAGGAAAAATCATACAAATTACCTAGTACAGAGCTTCAAATATGCTAGAAAATGAATAAATGAAAATATGATTAGTTTTATTCTTTGCAACCACCCTGACATAAAACAGTGTCCCTATTTTACAGATGAGAAAAAATGAGCTTCAAAAACATTGTTTTTTTTAATCCAAAGACCCTTTACTTAGAAGTACAAATCAAGATACAACCCATTTCTGTTTGTGTTCTATTGTCTTATTATAAATCACTTTACTGAATCAGTAGCCTTTGAATCAAATGATTTTTTAAAAAAAATTATGTATTTATTTTTAGACAGAGAGAAAGAGAAGGAGAAAGGGAAGGAAAGCAACATCAATGTGTGGTTGCCTCTTCCATGCCCCCCACTGGGGACCTGGCCCACAACCCAGGCATGTGCCCTGATTGGGAATCCAGCCGGTGACCCTTTGGTTAACAACAGGCTGGTGCTCAGTCCACTGAACCATGCCAGGCAGGGAAAAAAAAATATTTTTTAATACATGCCATAAAATTTAGTGAAAGGTATCTATTTCCTTATGTAATTTTTTTCCTGCAGTGTCATTCAGTTATTTATCTTGTATAATATTACTCTGATTTTCAAGGCTATTTACAATTTGCTGAAAGATTTGAGGGTATACTACAAATATCTCAGTGATGGGTGTGCTGTGTATAACAGAAGAAATCAGGAAGTGGGAATTCAGAAAATACAGTGTCAGTCATTAAAGGAGAAACTTCTATACATGAGAAGAAATAATAGGTAAGTTAATCATGATCAAGCTGATCTGTAGACAAAAGTAAGAAGTTAGATCTTGGAGGAGACTAAAAGTTAGATTGAAAGACAAATATATATGTATTTGAAAATATTTCTTACCACAATCAACAACAGAAAATTAAAATATACTATTTAGTTTTTTTGTTGTATTAATTATAAAATGGCATGGATTAATAATAGTAATTTGTGAAAGTAAAAACAATTAATAGTGTTTTAGTATTACTCTTTGCTGAACAGCTAAAAGTAGTATAGCAAAGTAGCTAAGAACATAAATTTATCCACATTTTGCTTTAATCAAGTCAAAGAAAGCAAGAATTTCTCTGAACATCATCAGAGATATTGTGCTCAATTTGTCTAATATTAAAGTGAATATTAGTGCAAGAGTTGAAATACTGGGAAGTTCTTGGCTTTGGAAAGACAAATTTGGGAAGACTGACAAAATAAGAGATTTTAAATATTGGAAGAGTTACCTAAGGATTTGACTTCATTACATCTTGTGATTGGCCAGAATTGGCACTAGTAGGAGAAAGATATGGGAAAGTATGTTTTTTTTAACATATAAAAAAAGCTTTGTAGCCATTAATGCTAAGTAATACTGGGATAGACTACAAAGAGTTCTATTTATGCACATTTCCAAGGAAAGGCTGGATGAGTTTCCATGGGTGACTCACAAATGGCAATGCTATATCTGGGTAGATTAGATGACCTTACATTCCTTTGCAACTCTAAGGTATCTTTTGTAAGTGTGGCCTTTGCCTTTAACTGCCTTTATACTTCAGAACCTGAAATCCTATTTCACTCATTGTTAGGGATGCAGCAGTTTTGTACTTTAGAATATAGATGCCTTGGTTTCACCTCAATATTTACTTGTGAGCAACAAAACGTTATCCAGGGACAACATTTCTTTCCAGGGACATTATCTCTTAAATAAATGGCTGAGAGTAAGTCTTTAAAAATATTTCTAGGGCAATTTTCTTCCCAGTGTCCTACTTATTTATACCCTTTCTCTCAAATCCTCTAATGCAACAATTTCCCTTTTCAATGGATAGGGCTATATACCATTTATTTTGCTAGTTTATTGATGAGGTGGGCCATTGATTATAAAAAGATGCTTTGATCAAACAATCTTCAAAACAGCCTGGGAGAGAAAAGTCTTCAGAACCAAAAGTTAAAAGATGTTGAGCTTCTTCAGGGAAAATATCCTATCTGGAGAAAAAGATTGTGGCCATTTATTGAAGCAATCATAGGTACAGTAAAGACTTGGAAAAAAGTTATCATTCACCTTTAATCAGGTTACTCAAATAGAACAGCTTCAAGCAAAGATTGCTGTTTAGACTGAAAATGCAAAAGTCTTTCTTATGAAGTATAATGCTGTAAGGTTATATATGAAAAATGGGACCTTTTTCTGCATTTTCCATAACAGCACAAGAGCATGTTTTAACCATTTGGGGTCTAACCAGATATTGACTAATATCAACATACAAAGCCTAGATGTACTTTCAAAGACATAAGTGGGTAAAAAAATCAATTCCATTACAAAATACATTGTTTTTAATATATTTTATTTCTTTGAATTATGATTTCCAATTGATTAAAGATCGTGAAAATCAGGAGTTTGAATGAAAGATTCCTTGAATCTCTAAGCTATCTCTCTGCAGTGCATTCTACAATGTCAACAAACAACAAAGGCTGTGTTTAAAGTGAATCCTGCTTGTTAATATAAATACTGAAGTTTTAGATATTCATATTTTCTTTTTGACAAGTGGAAATGCACAAACTGAACAGGAACTTTATTTTGTGTTTTAAGGAAGAATCAATACAATCAGAAGAAGGTATGAAAAATTGTCATCATGATTTAATTAGCATCAATCTAAAAAAACTAGTGTGTAAAATGCTAATTACCTTTAGCAATGTCAAAGCAATGCCTAGGTTTAACTCTGAAAGTGTTTATAACTAAGTTGTCATCAGCTAAAATCTTTTTTTAAGAAATTGAAATAAATGACAATTCCTTCACTTTCTAATCTTTGGTAAGCATGAGAGAAATCAAATTAACTGTTTTGGGCCATAATAGGCATTCATAGATAACCTGCTATCTACGGGCACTGCCCTCCTGGTTTAGCTGATTTTCCTTGTCTTCCTGGAGCCAAAAGAGAAAACACCCTGTAGAAGCAATGCTGCCAATGTGTAATAACCTACACCTCAAGAGCTCTGCCTTTCACTCCAGAAATTACATTGTGTCTGTACTTGCTGCTCTTTGCTGATCAGCACCTGACCACAACTCTGGCTAAGTTTTGTTTGGTTGTGGCAGCCTGTTTCCGCTCCTTTGGGACTGTCCTTGCACATTATTTGTCCTTTTGGTGACATCTCTCTCATGGTTTGAAACTTACATAGCAAAAATTGTGATATTTTTTGCATATTTTAATGGGATATAGTAGAATAAAATAACCCGATTTTTTAAGATTGTCCTGCAGACATTCAGGGGAACTGTAGAACACAGATTGGGCAGAAAAAGAAAAATCAGGCCAATCAATGTGTGTACACAGTGAAGCTAAGATTTGAAATACCTTGTGTTTTCAACGGGATGAGGCAACAGGAGGGCTCAAGCAACGCTGGTATGAGTAGATGTGTGCGTAGACACCTGTTTATAGGAAATATTTCCAATTAACTAAAAACATTGTTCTTTCCTTCTTAACATCTTCTCAGCTGGCTTCAATGACTGGCTCAGTATCACTGGTAGTCCTTAAGAGTTAGTGCTTTCTTATTTACAAGATTAATATATCAACTAATTCATTATTTAAACACTGTTTATGCATTATTGTCAGACAATAATGTGATAGGTGTTGCAAAGTAAAACTAAGAAAGCAATGCAAGAGATGGACAGTTGACATCCCAAACACCTATTGGACACGTTGTTTAAGCAGCTTGAAGCTCTTTTTAGCTGGTGAATCAATTCCATGGCCAGGACAAAACTGAGACTCCCCAGCATAGGTGGTAGCAGAACTATGACAGGGAAGATGGAAGAGAACACCCAAACACCAATTTAGCCCTTATTATGGATATTTGGAACTCTAATCCAGTCACTGGATTTGTGAATTGGTGAAATATGAAATAGAAAGCTTATTTTTAAATTTTATTAACCATGAATTTCTTTGTATAAATGATATGCAAATCAAAAGAATAAAACACATAAAAGAGGAGAGACTCTGATTGATGCTAGGACATTGTAATGCATCATGGCAGGTCCTATGCACAGAAAGCACATATGTGCACATGATTAGAAACTCCTTGGGTCCTCCAACCCAAGGGCATATAAGAAAAGCTATCTAATTATAAAGCCGCAAGAACTTAGAACCCAGAATCCAATCATTTTGTTTGTTTTACTGTTTTACCTGGTAAATAAAAGTTGTTCCTGCATAGTTTAAGATCCTCCTGGCAGGGGAAGGTATCAAAACCAGGGAATTCTTATCTGGGATGCCTAAGATACCTCTTTAGTGCTGCCTACTGAGGCTACTTTGTGTACTTCTCCCTGAGGAACAAAAGATGAATAGTGAAACTTTCAATTGTAGACTTTGTATCATGTTGTTCTTGTATTACTTTGATGCAAAATAAGGCTTGTCAGCTGAACCGATTTATTCTGTCAAATATTGAAGTTAGTGCTGTTCTGTCAGACTTAGAATCAAGAATGTCACCATAAAACCAATAGGCTTCCAAAATATATTGCTAGGGAGTTACTGCTATATATAAAAAAGCATGTACAGGATGAGGCAAAAGTAGGTTTACAGTTGTGAGTAAATGGAACAGAGTTTATTCTTGTATTATTACTTATTAATAATTTATTATTATTTTCCATACAAATAATTGTAGACATAGTTTTGCCCTCCTCTTGCATTGTTTAGTGTTTTAGAGATTTTATAGTATTAGGATACATTCTGTAAGTTATATTCACATTTTAATTGGCAGTGAGCTAGATATAAATGTCATTTTGTAAAGCTCAGATGCAAAATTCTTCAGAATTGTATAGCAACTGTGTTCAATAAATGGTGTGGGTCAAACGACAGTGGCAGTGCTGGGTGCAGGTTCAAACTCACGGGCAGCAGAGTCAGCAGGTGCATAGCCTCAGATCACTCAGCATCAGGGGAAGAGCGAGGCTGATGCCCCTGTGCAGCCTTTGTGTCCCAGGGCACTGTCCCACTAGAGAGACCCTGTCTTCTTCTTCCTCTTCCAGCCACTGTCTAAGAGGTCTTGTCACTATAATTGATCTGAGCTGGGAATAAAGGGCCTGATATTGGCATCAAGGGTCCTTCTGGAGAAGAAAACTTGTCCCAACCTTAGTCTTCTTTTGTTCCAAAAAGTCTCATACTGAGGAATTAGTCTCCTATGTTATTTTCTAAAATCATTGACATGATGGTTTATGTAATTGTCTTCCTTTTCCCCCTGAATCTCTCTCTAAGACACCTGGACAGGAAAGTGTCATCCTGTTTCAAAAGTGGTTGAAATTCATCTCTGAAAAGGAATCTCATCCAAGAGTCTTTCCAGACTCAGTATTCTAGCTGCTCCCCATCTTTTCCTTTACAACCAGTGATCTTGGTGGCCCGCTTTTCCTCTTTCATAGTCCTCTTGATAGTCCTTCCCTTTTCTAATAATGGTTCATAGATTCTCACCTATTACTTTCCCTAGGTATTTGAAATAAGTTTCCATCATTTCTTTAGACACTACTCCAAGCTTCAGCTTCTAGCAGACTAGCAAAGGGAGGTCAACTACAGTAGGCACAGCCTCCTGAAAGTTCACTATGTAACTTTCTCCAGATTCTGCCCAGCCTCTCTGTCAGTCTACCAGTTTCTGAAGCTGTGCTCTACCAAGGGCTCTAGAATGTATAGACTTGGTTTTACTTTCTGTTTTCTTCTTCTCCTTCTTCCCTGACTTGCTTGCAGCTAATGCACCCACCTTCCAGTGAATTACCCTGTCCCCTGAGTGAATGTGTCTCCCTTCTGGATATTACGGTTGAACTGCCTCCATGCCCTGAAAGAGCATGTACCCCATGTCGGGTGTAGTTATGAGGCCAAACACTTGAAACAAACACAAGGAGCATCACATGACTCAGGTTAGAACTCACATAAAGAAGGATTGTATGAGTCTTCTCTTCACCTGACAGACATACTTCAGAACAATGTACTTGGGCCCAGCCTTATATATACCAAGGTGAAGGATTCCAGAAAATGTTCCCTCTTTATTGTTCTTCTTAACAATAAAAGCTAGGATATTCTTTGGCTTTGTCTTGTGATCTTGTCAGTGGGGGTGGCTGTGTGTGGCTTGGCCCCTGTTGTAAATGTGAAGCTGCACAGCCAGATTCCCTTTTCAGGAAGAATTTACAGCCCAGCAGCAGGGAGTGAGGCTCAGGAGCAGCTTCTAATTGTCAGCTCTCTGAGGGTCTGCTTCAACTGAAGAGAACTTCCCTAAATTAGCTTATACCCTTCCCATGTCAATCTGCCTCCTGCAGTACAAGATTAAACCAGAGCTAGGGAGAAAAGGCCAGGGTGGGACCAGGGACCTGATCTCATTATATTTCCATCTTGCTAACCTGGAATCTAAGGAATTAGAAAATTCTAAATGCAAATCCGGCCTTCAATATCTTTATAAAGTATACCTGTCAAAGTAGGAATATATAACATATTTTATTTAAAAGTTTTTAGCCCTATTTAAACATTTTAAATATTTATATATATTGTACTTTTGCATCTTGCCCCAGGCCAAGCAGTCCCACACTGGGGCACCTGGTGTGCAACTGTAACATAGGAATGATCTAATGATGACCACGGGGCTTCATCTAGAGCATAAAACATACTTTCACGTTAAGTGAGAGAGCAATTTTGTTTTTTATTTTGTGTGAATACTTCTGTATTTTCATCTGAATTTTGCATGCATGACCTGAAAGAGTCTGGACCTGATTAATTATCATCACTGTTGAGCAAAGGCCTTTAGCAAATATGAGGAGAATTGCCTGATACAGACTGGAATTCATAAGCAGAAGTGCTATGGGATACAAGGAACTTTCCTCCTTTGTCATCCTGTGAGGAAATGGTGGGTCTGTGCCCTATCAGTGACCCCATCTCCCTGCTATCCCTTTGTATGGCTCTAAAATGAAAGTGGTCTTGTATGTGCCAGATAATTCAGGTGGATCTTGGGAGAAAAAAAAAACACTACCTGGAACCTAGGCCTTGGGAACCCCTGTTTCAGTGGAAAGATGAGTGGTCTATGTGCAGTCACTCTGGATGAGGAAGGATGGATACTGAATCTCGTTTGTAAACAGGCAAGGAGGAAAGGCTGGCTGGGTCATTCATCCGACAATCTTATTTTTTTCTACAGTCTACAGCATAAGTAAATAGATAACAATGGGACCCAAGTTTCCCAAGGTAAGGAGTTGATAAAAAATATTTACAGAAAAGATCAGTGTCTGTGTTCTGGTAGTCTGTTGTTTTTCTCTTTGGTTTAGCCATATATTTGTGTGAATAAGAAATTTAATTCCTCTAAAGTAAAATCTGATTTCCTGGTTAACTGTAACCCCATGGGTATATGAAAACAATAAATTTTATGTTAAAGAAGTATATAAGCTTCCCATTTTATAGTTCTTAGGAATATACAATTTTGACCTGATGTGTCTATATTGTTTATCTAGAATAATATGTAACTTTTGATAATTAACTGCATATTTTCCCAGTAGTTAAGTGGTTAACTGCATACTTAACCACTTAACTATTATGCATATTTCTTGAGCCAAAGCATTTCTATGACAACATAGTCATTTTATACAATTAAAATAAAAGACTTGGCTGGCATAGCTCAGTGGATTGAGCACGGGCTGCAAATCAAAGTATCGCAGGTTCGATTCCCAGTCAGGGCACATGCCTGAGTTGCAGGCCATGACCCCCAGCAACCGCACATTGATGTTTCTCTCTCTCTCTCTTTCTCCCTCCCTTCCCTCTCTAAAAATAAATAAATAAAATATTTTTAAAAATCTTAAAAAATAAATAAAATAAAAATATATATATTCACTGCTTAGTAAAATGCAAGTAAAAAGTAAAACAAATAGAAATTTTAAAAGTAAACATCTTGATAGCATAATATTTAAAAACTGCTTGATAACAGAATTGAAAGAAGAAAAACCATTGCTAATACTGGCCTCTAAAGGTTCAACTTATTTTACATAAACAGGGACTTGATAATTTAATGATCTCAGCTAATCAAGAAATAATTTACTGGATATTTGTAAATCATATTTTTTCTTGTGAGATAGTATTAATACAGTGTGTCTTCAGGCTTTTTCTATGGGGGAGCATTAGTAAAATATACTTATTAGTACCTGCCCTTGAAAATTCTTCAGCCTCTCTTACCGAGACAAACATAGTAGCACCTACCATTCACGAAAGCCTAGAATGCTCTGTTATGGGATGTAGTGGCCTACGCTCCAAAGCCTAGCTCTCACAGGTTCTCTCAATTTTCTTGAAGCAAATTTGAAGGGGTTTCTGCTCTTCCAAGGTCTTCTGATTATCACAAAGGCCTGCATCAGGGCCATGTAATGCAGTGGTGAACAGGTAGGACTCTGAGGGAAAAACTGCCTCTGCTCACACCTGGCTCTAGAATGTGCTCTGAGCCCCTCTCCCCACAACAGTTCTTGGCACCATTGCTGGCAAACAGTATGCTCTAAGTAAAATTATTTTGACTACACAAATAAATTAATATTATATCTTTAGGGTTTTGTGTTCACTGCACTGAATTTCTAAAGCAGTTTTTTTCACCCTGTCTTTTGGAAGGTACTATAGTTTAATGAAAATAAATGGACGTTGAGATAGACATCCATGGGTTGTTTCCTAAGTCCTCTAAACAAACTATTTTATACCTTTCAGAGTCTCAGTTCTTACTCTTTTCAAACAACAATAACGTGAAAGAGTCCTGTGACAAGGAAATGAGATTATCTCTGTAAAATGATGCTCATCCATGTCAGGCACTCAGCAACAGGGGATTTAACTTTAGCCCTTGACCCATCTACCCAGCTCAAGCATGCTGAGTTGGCAGTAAGTCTTGTTATTTATCTTGACTATAACCTAGCAGTTTCAAAAATCTAAAAGTATATCTTTCATCTTTCTAATTAAATTGGAAAGACATGTTTGAAATCTGAAACATAAATTTTAAACACCAACACTTATTAAATAATAGCTGTTCTAATTTTTAGTTTTGTATCCCTATAGAAAATCTGTAATCACAATAACAAATGAATAGCTTCTACATTTATTTACCAATTTCATAAAAGATTTCAATGGTTTTGTTTATTGTCCTCCTAGATTATAAAACAGTTTCATGATACTGAAATCAAATATGTAGCTTACTAGTAAGATAAGAAAAGCTTATGTAATGAACTTCAAAATACTGGTCTACTTCAAAAAAATGCTGCTAGTCACTATTAACAATAGAGATCTACAGTAACATAATATGATACATGTAATTAGTACTAATATTGAAGTACTAATATTGGTATTTAAAGACCTTAAAAGCTACTCAAACTATCTAGCTAAAAAAACAGCTGGTAATGGATAATATCTAACTCCAGCCTTAGAAAATTATAATCTCAGTTATAAGCCTGCAGATGAGGTTAGTGAAAAGAAAAAGAGATGTTTTTCATTGTTGTCAGGTCAATACAGAGAAAAAATATGGAATGTTGAGAATTAAAAATTAATTTGTCAAACCCTTTATTATCCTGATATTTTCATGATATTGGATGAAAAATGATATTATATATAGAAGAGAAAATAAAATAATAATTTCTTTAGTTTTCCTAGATAAGTGTTAGATTTTTCAATTAAAAACTGATAAATTAACCCTAAAAAAGTCTTTTTGCCTTTTCTATTTATTCTTTTTTAAAAAATTATTGACTTTACTGGAGTGATATTGGTTAATAAAATTATATAGGTTTCAAATGTACAATTCTGAAATGCATCATCTCTATATTGTATCGTGTGTTCACTACCAAAAGTCAAGTTCCTTTTGATCACTGTTTAAGCTCCCCTTACCCTCTTCTATTTCCCCAAACCTCCTTCCTCTCTGGTAGTTACTACACTGTTTTCTGTGTTTATAAGTTTTTTGTTTGTTTTTCATTTGTTTTGTTTAATCCCTTCACATTTTCACCCAGGCCCCCAAGCCCACCACCTTTAATAGCTGTCAGAGTGTTTTCTGCATCAATGAGTTTGTTTCTATTTTGTTTGTTAGTTTATGTTGTTCACTATATTCCACATATAAATGAAAATAAGGTATTTGTCTTTCTCAGAAATGGCATATTTTACACAGCATAATACTCTCCAGGTTTATCCATGCTGTTGCAAAAGGTAATAGTTCATTCTTTTTTTATGACCAGTTGTGTAAATTGTGTAAATGTACAGCCATTTCTTTACCCACTCATCTACTGACAGGAACTTGGGCAGCTTCTGAACCTTGGCTATTGTAAATAACACTGCAGTGAATATAGGGGTGCGCATATTCTTTCCAATTAGTGTCTCAGGTTTCTTCATCTATATATCCAGATATGAAATGGCTGGGTCATAAGGAAGATCCATTTTTAATTTTTGAGGTAACTCCATACTGTTCACCACAGTGGCTACACCAATCTTCATCTCCACGGTACGTATTGGGATTCCCTTTGCCCAATATGGTGCACTTAGTTTTCCTTTTCTCCACATCCTCACCAACACCTGCTTGTTGATTTATTAGACATTCTGACAAACATAAAGTGATATCTCATCTCATTGTGATTTTAATTTACATTTCTTTGATGATTAGTGACTTGGAACATCTTTTCATATGTCTTTTGCCATCTGTATGTGCTCTTTGGAGAAGTGTCTAACCAGGTCCTTTGCTCAGTTTTCAATGCCTCTTTTTCTTATGTTGAGTTGTATAAATCATTTATAAATTTTGGATGTTAACCCCTAATCAGATGGATCATTGGCAAATCTGTTCCCCCATTCAATGGGTTGTCTTTAATTTTGTTGATGGTTTTCTTTGCTATGCAAAAGCTTTTTAGTTTTTTGCACTCCCATTAGTTTATATTTTCTTTTGTTTTCCTTGCCAAGGAGATATATCAGAAAATATATTGCAGTAGAAATGTCTGAGATTTTACTGAGTATATTTTCTTCAAGATTTTTATGGTTCTGAGTTATACATTTATATGTTAAATCAATTTTGAATTTATTCTTGTGCATGGTGTAAGAAGGTGGCCTAATTCATTTTAATTATTTAATAAATATCTGTTTAATTTTCCCAACACCATTTACTCAATAGACTATCTTTGTCACATTGTATGTTCTTGCTTCTTTGTCAATATTAATAACCATGAAGGTATTGGTTGATTTCTCGACTGTCTATTCTGTTTCTTTGATCTATATGTCAGTTTTTATACCAGTACAACACTGTTTTAATTAGTATGGCTTTGTGCTGTAGTTTGATATCAGGTAGCAGGATTCCTCCAATTTGTTCTTAAGACTGCTGAGGGTACTTTGGGTCTTTTGTGGTTCCATATAAATTATTGAAATATTCATTCCAGTTTTATGAAATATGGCATTGCTATCTTTATAGGAATTGCATTTAATCTATAGAGTGCTTTGGGCAATGTGGACATTTTAATGATGTTAATTCTTCATATCTAAGAACATGGTGCATGCTTGCACTTATTTGTATTTTCTTCAACTTCTTTCCTCAGTGTCTTATCATTATCGAAGTACAGTTTTTTGCATGTTTGGTTAAAATTATTCCTGTGTACTTTATTTCATTTTGTTCATGTAATTATAAATGAAATTGTTTTCTTAGTTTCTCTTTCTAATAGTTCATTATTGATTATAATAATGCTGCAGATTTCTTAGTATTAATTTCCTTTCCTGCTACTTCACTGAATTCATTTATAGTTCTGGTAGTTATTAAGTGGAATTTCTAGGGTTCTTTACTTTGAAGAATATTCCCTCTATTCTCACTTTGCTGAGACTTTTTGTCATAAATGGATGCTGGATATTATCAAGTGCTTTTTCTGCATCTTTTGGTATGATCATGTGATTTTTATACTTCATTTTTCTTATGTGGTACATCGTGTTTATTAATTAGTACATTCCAGAAATAAATCCCACTTGATCATGGTATATGATCTTTTAAATGTATTGCTGCATAGGGTTGCTAATATTTTGTTGAAGATTTTAGGATCTTTATTCATCAGGGATATTGGACTATGATTTTTTTTTCTTTGTAGTGTCTTTATCTGATTTTGGAATTATGATAGTGCTGGCCTCATAAAGTTAGTTTGGGAGACTATCTTTTGTATTTTTTGGAATAGTTTTAAAAGGATAGGTGTTATTTCTTTAAATGCTTGGTAATGGTCACATGTGATACCACCTGATCCAGGACTGTGGTTTGTTGGAAGTTTTATTGATTACTGCCTCAATTTCAGTAATTGTAATTGATCTGTTCAGATTTTCCAATTTTTCCTTATTCAGTTTTGGAAGATTGTATATTTCTAGAAATTTATCCATTTCATCCAGATTGTCTAATTCGTTGGCATATTGTTATTTGTAATATTTTCTTAATATCATTTGTATCTTTGTGTAGTTGTTACATGTCTCCCATTTATGATTTTATTTATTTGGGTCCTCTCTCTTTTTTCTTGATATGCCTGGCTAAACATTTGTTAATCATGTTTATCTTTTCAAAGAACCACCTCTTGGATTCATTGATTTTTTTTTGTATTTTTAGACTTTATTTCATTTATTTCTGTTCTGATCTTTATCATTTCTTTCCTTCTATTCACTGTTGGCTTTATTTGTTGTTCTTTTTCTAGATCCTTAAGTGTAAACTTAGATTGTTTATTTGAGGGTTTTTTTTCCTTTTCACTGAAGTTGCCCTATAATTTTATGAATTTCCTTCTTAGGACTGCCTTTGATGTTTGTAGCATTGCTTTTGGATTGTTGTGTTCTCATTTTCCTTTGTTTCAAAGTATTTTTTGATTTCTTCCCATTTTTACCCATTCATTGTTTAGCAACATGTTGTTTAGCTTCCATGTTTTTGTGTGCTTTTCTTCTTCTTGTGATTTATTTCTAGTTACATATCATTATGATCAGAGAAGATGCTTGATATAATTTCAATCTTCTTAAATTTACTGGGAATTGTTTTATGTCCTACATGTCATCTATCCTAGAAAATATTCCATGTGCACTTATAACAAATGTATATTCTGCTTCTTTGGGATAAGAAGCTCTGACAATATCAATTAATTCCATCTGATCTAGTATGTCATTTAAGGCTGCTGTTTCCTGTTGATTTTCTGTCTGGGAGATCCATCCACTGATGTCAATGGGGTGTTGAAATCCCCTACTGTGACATTGTCACTGTTGATCTCTTCCTTTATGTTAATCAAGAGCATCTTTGTATATTTAGGTGCTATATTCTTCTTAACAACAAATAACACTCAGGTTATAGGTCTACATATTCAGAGAAAGTACAAAATTTTCTTGTAAATGCAGATGCAATCAAACTCAAAGATTAATTAACTTAATGATGCCACAGTGCCAGCAAATCACAAAATGTTTGTATTGAAATTATATTTCAAAATTTCTGGTAGGGCCACCTTTTCATTGAACTATATATACTATGTAGATGAAATCTAAATATAAAACAATCCTAATTTCTCTACTATAAGTATATAATCATAAGTATATTGAGTGAGAGTGATGAAGTAAAAGTTGGTAATTACCTAATTTTTACTTCTAGGCAAAGATAAAGAAGCTTGAAAGCCTAACGTGAATACTGAGACTTTAAGAAGTACAAAATTGAATCTATCATTAAATTGTGTCATTAAGGCCTAGATGTGCCTTCAAACAATCTCTAAAATTATTCAGATAACTATTTCATGGTAATCTGAAACATTTTACCTGGAGATTAGTTTTGAAATAAAGTAATTGTTCATGTATTTTTTTCTTTTCTGTAGGAGATATATAAAAATACTTAGCAAATTGAGGAAGAGAAGAAAAACGGAAACACAGCAGGATGTTTCAGAATCTTTTTTTCTCACATGCATAAAAAGCAGAGTAAAATAAAATCCAAGTCCTCAAAAGAATGAGACTGTCCTGTTCCTCTCGCCCCCATGCTCCTGTTTTTTTAAAGCTCTTCGTCTGAGAGGCTTGGGATAAAAAAAGAGTTGGTTATCTTAGTGAATAAAGGATGTCACTGGAGAAAAATTTAAAGATTTAGAGATGGTCAAAATTGTATGAAAGGGCAAAGGGCCACCTTGACAGAATAAAATCATATAAAAAGTTCCCTAAAAAGGTGGATTACAAAATGGCTGAGGAGTAGGTAGAAGCTACACTTACCTCCTCCTGGCCCCAAACCAACATAACAGATAAATTAGAGAGCAATTGACCTGACTAACCCATTAAACTTCAATTATACAGGAGTATTATAATGAAATATTTACAGAAGCCACACAAAGACTGGTAAGAAGGACAGAAATGCAGAGAGGTCTGGCCCCTGTATCTATCTGTGGCAGTTATGAAGCTGGGGAGGGATATCTTGGCTGCAAAAGTGTCCTCAGAGAACATGGGGTATCAACCCCACATTGGGACCCCCACCCAGAGCATTAGGGCCAGGAAGAAGAGACTGAATAACATCTAACAGTGAAAATCAGTGGAAAACTGTCTTCCTGGAAGAGGAAACAGTTGGCTAGAAACCCACGTGCTGTCTTACAGGGCCAAGGCATAGGACTCTTGCTCTTGGCCAATTAACCAGGGATGCAGTAGGAGGAAGGTGACACAGGACATACGGAGTCATGAAAAGAAGATCTGGGTGGTGTTGTAGGAGGGTGCAGCCAGGGGGACCCCCAAAGGAAGGATTTGTAATGGGGTCCAGAACTCAAGGTGTTCAGAAAAATATTAGGATGTCCTCACCACCCCTGCCCCAGGTGTGGGTTGGGGGAAGGGACAAATGGAGCAGGCCCATTAAGAGCTATTTCCCATAGCAACAGCCTTGCAGCTAGCCTCTGGAGTGGTCATTTAACATATCTATAACCTTTCACTGGTTACATAGGTATGTTAAATAGCTGTGGCCATGCTTTCAGCCAGGGAATGGAAATAACTTCCCCACCAATATGTAACTAGGGGGCAGGTCCCCGGAGTTACAGTGTCTGCATGGGAGCTTGGAGATGATTGGCTCCAGGCCACACCTGCCCAGACTCACGCTGGCGACCAGAAAAGCTGGAAAGGACAGCGGATTAAGAGCAAGTGTGGCCAAGTGTGGGAGGACTCAGAAATGGGGCTGCAGAGGAAGATTGGCACGGGATTTAAACCCAGACATGGCAGCCATTGAGGAGAGAGCCATGCGCTTCTGGCAGAGTGGGGACTCCCTCAGACCTGGGAGACAGAACCATGCGGCTTTGGCAGAGTAGAGACTCCTGCAGCCACTGTTCAGAGAACCACGCAGCTGCAGCCATGTAGAGGGGACCATGCAGCTGTGTCAGTAAGGAGAACCACGTGCTCTGGCAGAGTGGGGGGATCCCCCCCTCCGGCAGCCATGAGAAGAATCACCACGCAGCTTTAGCTGGAGATCCCGGCAACACAGCTGATGATGCTGGGAACCAAGGAAGGCCTACCAGCTGAGCATGGATTACTGAGAAAAACCGGGATCTGCCTGCACCAAGGACTTCCATTTCTTTCCCTGAGATATAGTACCCCAGACTGGGCAAAGAGGGGAAAGAAGGATTGTGTGTGTTTGTGGATGTTTTAAGGGACTTTGGGACTTTAATGAAGACATTAAGTCATTACTTGTAAGTCCATATAACTTGAATAAATAATTCCTTTCCTTTTCACCAATCTCTAACATGGAAAGCTATAATTCTCTGGTGAAGGGAAAGATGAACCTAGTACAGGGGGACCCCAGGAGAAACAGAGATCAACCTGGTAGCATTGTGGGACCCTCTTCCCTGGTGGCCAATCAGGGAAAATCATGGGAGACCACATGTACAGTAGCTTTAAAGTAATACTACTTGGACATGCGCAGTAAAAGCTACCAAAACTAGCCAGGAAGGATCTGCCCTATAAGAATAGAGTCTCTCCAGCCTATGAGGTCAATCTCTGCTTGGAGCTGGCCTGCTCCCATGTTTTCTTCTGTTAATTCTGGGTGTTCAGTTCAATTCTTTGTCCCGATCACTAACAACCTGATTACCTATGCCCACCTGTCGTAGTGTGGTCCTGAGAAGAGATCTTGAGAGTCAGCCACTGAGATATTGGTCCTGAGTCAGTATCTCATGCTGTCCCCAGGTACCATCTTCCCACAATCAAGCACTAGTATTCTTACTCCACCAGCCTGGGGAATGCACTAACCCAGATGTGCAACTACTGGCAACACTACCCTGCCAAGCTTGCATCCTAGAGAAAGGTCTGTTGGCTGCACTCAGAAGAGCACAATTTTTGATGTGCTCTTTCTATGGAGAAGTTCTAGACAGACACTCAGCCATGGAGCTGTGTGGCTTTGGAAAAAGGGAGTCTTGTCCCTGATCTGCAGGCTTGGCCAGAATCACCCCAAATGGAGACTGTTTTGATTTGCATTCTCATGTTTTCAGCAGTCCCACCCTGCTGAGCTCAGTTCCATAGAGGGAAGGGAGCACTGTTCAGATCAGGGTCTTTCAGAGAGTATCTCCTTCAGGGACTCCTGTCTGGGTCTCAGATGGGCATGACTATGGAGCCAAGGGGAAGTTCAGCACTTGCCCCTTCCTAAGGATTGGGCCAGCACCATCCAAAATGGAAGACTGTCTTGATCTGCCCTCTCAAGTCTCAACTACAACAGTGTGGTGTACATAACCCACAAAATAAAACATTCCTGGAGCACCTAGCTCAGGTGTTCTGCAAGATTGTACCACTGAGCCCTGCAAGATACCCTCATAAAAAAGCCATCATAGCAAGTTTGAAAGTCATAACAGATCTACCTAAAACACAGAGGCAAACACAAAAAGGCAAAATGAGGAGACAAAGAAATGCCCCCCAAATAAAAAAAAAAGAGAGAAATCTCCACAAAAAGAATTTAAAACAACGGAAGCAACAAAGATACCAGATGCAGATAGCATGTAGATAATGTGATGAAGAGGGATTTATTCCTGGCATACAAGATTGTTACAATACCTGCAAATCAACAAATGTGATACATCACATAAATAAAGGATAAAAATCACATGATCATGTTAATAGATACAGAAAAAACATTTGATAATACATAGCACCCATTTATGATATAAATTATCAGCAAAGTAAGAATAGAAGAAACATATCTCAACATAACAAAAGCCATATATGATAAAGCCACAGCCAACATCATACTCAATTGGCAAAAAACTAAAGCATTTCTCTTAAGATCAGGTTAAGATAGGGATGCCCACTTTCATCACTCTTATTTAATGTAGTATTAGAAATCCTATGAACATCAATCAGTAAAGAAGAAGAAATAGAAGGCATCAAAATTGGAAGGGATTAAGTGAAACTGTCAATATTAGCAGAGGCCATAATACCATATATAGAAAGCCCTAAAAACTCCACCTAAAAACTACTAGAATTGATAAATGAATTCAGTAAGGTAGCAGTATAGAGAATTAATATTCAGAAATTGGTTGAACTTTTATACACCAATAATGAATTATCAGAAAGAGAAACTAAGGAAACAATTCCATTTATAATTACATAAAATACATGCACAACACACACACACACACGTGCCTCTAGGAATACACTTAAACAAGCATGTCAAAAAGACTATATTTGGAAAACCATAGGAAGCCAAGGAAAGTAAATATAGAAGATACAAATAAGTGGAAGCATATACTGTGTTTATGGAAAGGAAAGATTAACATCATTAAAATGTCCATACTAACCAAAGCAATCTATAGATTAAATGCAATTCCTATCAAGATGACAACATCAAATGTCATATAACTAAAACAAATATTCCAAAAATTTGTATGAAATTTCAAAAGATCCAAGTACCCTCAGTAATCTTAAGAACAAATTGGAGGAATTGCACTACCTTATATCAAACTTTAAAACAAAGCCATAATAATCAAAACAGCATGGTACTGGCATTAAAATAGACATTTATATCAATGAGTAAAATAGAGATCACAGAAATAAGCTCAAACCTTCATGGTCAATTTATATTAGACAAAGGAGACAAGAACATACATTGGTGTAAAATCAGTCTATTCAATAAGTGGTGCTGGGAAAATTGGACAGATACACAAAAAAAATGAAACTAGATCACCTCCTTATAACATGCATAAGAATAACTCAATGACATAAATTCAAGTTGCAAAATCACAAAAATCCTAGAAGAAAAAATAGGCAGTAAAACCTCACATTTCTTGTAGCAATATTTTTTTCTGATACATCACCTTGGGCAAGGGAAACAAAAGAAAAAATAAATAAAAGTACATCAAACTAAAGAGATTTTTCACATCAAAGGAACTCATCAACAAAATGAAAAGGCAACCCGGTAAATGAGAGAGCATATTTGCCAATGATACATCTGATAAGGGGTCAAAATTCAAAATTTATAAATAACTTACCCAATTCAACATCCAGAAAACAAAGAACCCATTAAAAATGGTGAAAAAACCTGAATAAACACTTCTTCAGAGAGGATAGAACATACAGATGACTAATAGACACATGAAAACATGCAAATTTACCTAAAAAACAAAAACAACTAAGCAAACAACTAGAACAAGAACAGATTCACCAAAATAGAGATCACATGAAGGGTTATCAGTGAGGAGGGGGAGGAAGAAGAAAGGGGGAAAAGGTACAGGGAATAAGCAGCATAAATGGTAGGTACAGAATAAACAGGGGGAGATTAAGGATAGTATGGGAAATGGAGAAGCCAAAGAACTTATGTGCATGGCCCATGGACATGAACTAAGGTGGGGGAATGGTGGTGGGAGAGTGGGTACAGGCTGGAGGGGAATAAAAGGGAGAAAAAAATGGGATGACTGCAATAACATAATCACTAAAATCTATTAAAAAATAAAATAAAACCACAGTGAGATATCACCTCACTCCTGTCAGAATGGCTATCATTAATAAATCAATATTGTGACAGGATGAATGGACCTAAAGAACATTATGCTAAGGGAAATAAGCCAGTCATAGAAAGACAAATACCATACGATTTCACTCATATGTGGAATTTAATGAACAAACTGAAGCAACAGTTTCATGTAACAAATTGTTCATGTAACAAACTAAACTAACGAGGAAAATAGAGACAGACTCATGGACAGAGAGCAGTATGACAGCTAAGTGGGGGGAGGGGCTAAAGGGGTGGAGGGATTGAGCAAAAAGGAAAATGCACTCATGGACATGGATAACAGTGTGGTGATTGTGGGGCCAGGGGTGTTTAAGGGGATTAAATGATAATGGAAAAAAATCAATACAAATTTAAAAAAAAACTCAATAAACAACAATTGTTGGCCAGGATGTTAAGAAAAGGGAACCCTTGTGTAATGTTGCTGGGAATACAGACTGATACAGCCATTGAGGAAAACAGTGTGGAGTTACCTCAAAAAATTGAAAATGAAACTGCCTTATGTCTCAATGATTTTACTCCTGGAAATATATCTGAAGAAAACTAACACTGCTTTGAAAGACTACACACACCCCTATATCCATTGTCACATTATTTACAAAAACCAAGATTTGAGAGCAGGTGTCCTGGCTGGTGTGGCTCAGTGGATTGAATGCAGGCCTGATAAGCAAAGGGTCCCTGGTTCAATTCCCAGTCAGGGCACATGCCTGGGTTGAGGACCAGATCCCTAGTAAGAGGTATGGGAGAGGCAACCACACGTTGATATTTCTCTTCCTCTCTTTCTCCCTCCCATCCCCTCTCTCTAGAAATAAATAAATAAAATCTTAAGAAAAAGATTTGGGAGCATCATAAATGCCCATCAATAGGTGAGTGGATAAAGAAGCTGTGGTACATTTACTCAATGGAGTACCACTCAGCAGTAAATAAGAAGAAAATGTTATAGTTTGCAGCAGCATGGATGGACCTGATGGTCAGTGAAATAAGCCAGTCAGAGAAAGACAAATACCATATGATTTCACTCATATATGTAATCTGATGAAAAACTAAACTAACAAACACAATGGAAACAGACGTATAGATACAGAGAACCAACTGATAGCTGTAGGGGGCATGTGGGTTGGACAAACAACAGTGAAGGGATTAGAAGAAAAAATACACGTAGACAGGGATAACAGTATTTTGCCAGAGGGAAAGAGGGGTGGGAGAGTTAGGAAGAGGGTGGAGTGCACGTGTACACATGGTGGGGGTAAGAATCTCTGAGCAGTGAGAACATGATGCAGTGTGTAGATATGTGTTACAGAGTTGTGCACTTGAAACTGCAATGGTTTTATTGATCAGGGTCATCCTAATAAAGTCAATAAAATAATTAAAAGGAAAAAGACAGAAGAGGTTAACAGACTATTTACTTACACAAAGCTCTAAGATTTCCTTTTCAAGAAAAGTTTTCTTATTAGCTATTGTAAACACTCTCACTTATCAAATTGTCTTTTCGTTATGTGTGCAAGGAAACATTTCCTATGAGAAATGTAAAATTCAAATGTGAACAAATACCAGCTGTGTTGTCAAAGTCCTTCTGTAATATAACTTTATTTTTGTCCTGTGATCATTTACTGTGTCTTCTTTTAAAAACTGATCGGCTGAATTAGTCAAAGAAATATTTGATACATATGAAATATTCATTTAGTACTGCACGAGACAACAGTTCTTCACCTATCTAAAATGCATTGGCAACAAAAACAGCTCAAAATCAGCAGAGAGAGAAAAAGGACTATAGCAACAATAAAAGAAGATCTTGTTAAATTCTAAAGAGGGCTTTCTAGAATCTTATGCACTCTTATGTTATATATAATTCAATATCCATAATTTCTGGTTCCTCCATTTACAGAAAATGAGAGGTAACACAATTTAAATTAGAAAGTGAGATTTACATTTTGAAGCTTCTAACCCTTGACCCAGCAATAGCATACATACCTGATAACTCATTATACAGATGTACTTAGATTTTTCTGCAATTGGGTATTAGGATATTTACTGCTCTGCCTCCCATCCATTTTTAAGTAGCCACACTGCTGTATACAAATCAATTTTCATTCTTAAATTTAAAAAGGATCACTCAGACCATTTGAAGTCTTGCATGTTATCAGTTTGATGCAAATAAACTGTATGAGAATTAAAAATAAAAATAAAAAATGAAAAGGATGGCTCATTTACACATGCATTAGTTCATGTCTTTTAAAAATGTTTGCCTTTTGCTGTCTATCATACTAATATGGAGGGACTGAAGAAATATATGAAGTGAAAAACACCAATGTATGTCATGATACATTGTGTAAAATAATGAAATTTTTAGTGTTTAAGGCAATTATATCTGGAGATTGAGACCAAGGATGAAAAGGGCTAGGATGTGAAATTGCACATTTTATTTATAAAGACACCGAAGCGGGGAGAAGATAAATAACTTGTCAAAAGCCCTGTTGTTTGAATCCTGTGTTCAAACCCAGGAAGTGTAGCCCGGGAGTAGGCGCACTCAATCATTTCACCGTGCTGCTTTTCATGAGACGAAGCGGAAACCTGCATGTCATGTGCAGGTTAGAATGCCAACTTGATGACGGTTGCTTTTTATCCATCTGGTCACTTATTCAGTTTTATTTGAGCTTTACTTAAAAACAAAACAAAATAAATAACAAAAGAAAACAAAAAATATATAAAAGAACAATGAATATTATATTTTGTCTGAGGAGCTCATGCCTATGTTACGGTATTTATGTGTATATTTTACAAAATATTTCAAGTTTAGTTGCCTTTCACAGAATAACTTTGCCCTCTAGAATTCTGCCCCAGTGTCTCCAAACTCCTGCTGGTAGAAATGTGATCCACGAGCAAAAACAGGTTTAGAGGCCTCTGCAATCAGCACTAAGTACTACAGGCTTCAGAGTAAAATTCACATATTGATTTTAATTTAAAAATTTCCTTCTGATGGCCTGCTGTGATGCCTTATAGATTACCTCTGCACCTGTAAATCATCCCACAGCTGGGATTGGCTGTACCACTCATAAACCTGATTTTTTGATTTAAATGTTAGGGGACTGGAGGCAACTATTTCCATTAATCTTTTATGCGTTTTTTTTCTTACATATTTTTCTTCAGGATAGTATGAAGATAATTATATAGTTTTAACCCTCTGTGATTTATAATTTAAGGTATCTGATTTATAGATAGTACAGTGTTAGAAAGGTTAGCCTTGGGCTAATTTGTAAAAGAGGTATTTTTGGAAATCTCAACTTCTTTATTTGACTTCCTTTCTCTTCCCTCTAAGACTCCTCTCCCACTTCCTCAGGTCCCTTTGGTATCAACTGTTTTCTCAAACTCTTAACATTTTTTATAACCACTTACATTGCTATAAATCATGGGCACTACTAGTTTTTAAATGTTACTTCCATCCTAATGTTTAAACATTGCCAAGGACCAGCCCTTTAAAAGGAAGCTTTAAGGTTACCTTGGTTTGGGGTTGCTTCCTGTTAGGTACCCGATTTTCAGATATTCCACTGGACTCGAAGTGCCTTTAACCTCCCTTCTCACTGTAGAGCTACACAGTCCTATTTATTCTACTCAACCTTGCCACTGGCTACAGCTAATTGGGTGAGGCATGCCATTTGACACAGGTTGGTTCAATCAAATCTTTTCAACTAAAAAGTTTGATTTAGGAATAAGAGTTTCTATTTGACATTTAAATAGTAGTGTAAAATCTCAGGATTTGTGGCTCTGCATTCATCTGTCCAGGACTGAGTATGAGAGCAATCAGACTGCAAAAGCAAAGCATGAAGATTTTAATTAAGAATAAGAAACCAGGGATGAAGAGACACAAATAATTCATGAGTACCTGTTATATCCTTGCTCTTGAATTCAGTGAGACAGGTTTATTTATTTTTTTACTTAAATTTATTGGGGTAATATTGGTTAACAAAGTTATATAGGTTTCAAGTGTACAATTCTATAATACATCATCTGTACTCTGCATTGTATGTTTACCACCCACAGTCAGACCTTTTCCCTCACCATATATTTGACCCCTTTACCCTTTACTACCTCCTCCACATACCCCTTTTCCCTGACAGGTTTATTTTCTTGTGATAATTAAGCCATTTCAATTCAGTTACTTGCAAACCAAGTTCTTTAACTGACATGTAAATGACACCTGCCATCTCCTTTCCTTTTAGAATAAGATTATTCAAAATTCTCTGAAGAAAAACTCATTTAATGTGCATGTCCTACCATCCATGGACTCAGAGAAAATTGCTTCCACTTCTAGCTCCATGGTTTAGCTTTTGATCTAAGATAACCAGAGCATCACATTCACAAATGTGATTAGTTTAAGGATAAACACATGATACATTGGGCGCTGAAGCAGTTTTGAGACACCCCAACTTTTCATTTAGAATTTGAACTTGCAAGTACTATATGTACTCTAGAAACAGAACTCTCTTGATATCAAGAAGAGCTAGTTTATATAAAAATGAAACCAATCAAAAGAAGTGGCACCTGAGTAAAGAAAGAACAGTATTGTATGCCCTGAATTCAGACTCTATTATATGGTTGTATATTCTGTATCTTACAACCAAAATATTCCTAACTGATATAAAGACCCTGTGAGGCTATTGTGCCAATTCAGTCTTCTTTATCTGTGATATGTCTTATTCTTTGAAGTAGAAGAGAAAATTCAGCCCCGGCTGGTGTGGCTCAGGAGATTGAGCATCAACCTGCAAATCAAGGGATCACCAGTTGGATTCCCAGTCAGGGCACATGCCTGGGTTGCGGGCCAGGTCCCTAGTACAGTGTGTGAGAGGCAACCACACATTGATGTTTCTCTTCCTCTCTTTCTCCTACCATTCCACTTTCTCTAAAAAATAAATAAAGTCTTTAACAAAAAGAAAAATGAAAAATTCCAGGTACTAAGGTCATTACACTTTAATTTGTTTATATGCAAAGACATATAGCATTTATTTAGCTTTTCAATAATTCATATTTAGAAAGACAATTTATTAATTGTGTACTCCATCTATTGAAATATAGTGTTTCAGTAAAGGGTACAGATTTGATAGAGAAAAAGCAACAGATGGGATAGCATAAGACTTTAGTTTGCCCCTAATTTTACTATAGTTATTTAAAGACAAGAAAATTTTTTCTGACTTTATATTTCTCTTGCTTTAAAGAAATAGATAAATGTCTGTCCAGCCAATACACAAGGATACTGTGTAGATAACAATGACAGGTTGCATTTCCACAGCTCTTTGGAAATATTTGTGGTAGTATACCTATGTATCTATATAGTCTTTGGAAATTAAAATATAATTTCTTAGATATTTAGATGTGATTCTCTTCTATAATTAACACCTAGAATATAATATCAAGTTTCACAGCCTCTAATTTTACCAGTCACTAGAGTGGTAAACTAGAGTTAAGGTAGGGCCTGTCTTGTGCTTGATTATTGCCTTAATTTAATATTAGTGAAGAGTCAACTAAAGCCCTAGATCCTAGAAAATGGCAATACAGATTATAGCCTCATTATTACACAGGCCAGGGGTTTTCCTACTCTGGCAGGTTTTAATTGTGATGAAATTTGTTGGAATACATAAGGATGCATAAAGGCAAGGAAACCATGCTTTTTAATTTTCATTTGATGGCATATCCTGAATTATTGAGACTATTTCTATTCATTTGTTAAAATTTTGATCAGGCTAATGCTCATTACCACAGGGCATGTTTTCAGAATCTTTGTTGTTTTAACAACTGAGTATAAATTTAGAGGGTATAGAAGAGTCAACAATGACTTGCTTTGATTATTCATTTGGCAACAGCATTATACTCCTTGGTTTCTAGACAGAAAATTAAATCTCATCACCAAAAGGCAGATAAGAATTCATTTAGCATTACAGCCCTTTCTGTGTCAGCATTGTGCGTCTGTTATATTCTTATACTCATATTTAGAGCACTGCTTCAGTAGTTCTCTGTTCAATGTTTTTCTTACTCTTCTATATATTTCAATTCTCCTAGGTGCCAAAACCTAAATAGTAATTAATTGGTGCACCAGTGTCTAGGGTTTATTAGATCTGATAACTGTTGAGTGAAGGAATGCCAGATCTCTTATGCAGTGCCTTCCTGGTTATGAAAAATAATATCAAGCTAATTATTTTGTTATTCCAAATGTTAGTGCCACTAATGATCTTTGAAAATTTCAGATAAACTTATCATATGTTAAGGAGAAAGCTGAAAAGGACTTACTTTTCATGAAATATAGCGACGAGAATTTTAAAGAGTTTTCCTGTTTTTAATGTTAACTGGGAAATGGAATGGGAACCAGTACTGAAATTTATTTTAAAGACTAACATTTTTCTTCTGAATTAAGTAGGAACATAAGTTATTGTACAAACTTCAACAAATTGAGAAACGTTAAAAAATAAAACGAAAGAATCCCCTAGCAACCATTCCAACAATAATTGATAAGTTGTTTGCAATCTTTTAATAAGCTCACACATATGTATATAGAACAACATGCTCATTGATACAACTGAATAGTCTATACCTTGGAAATATTTCAGTCAGATCTATCTTTGTTAATTTCTCTTAGAATCCTGTTGGCTATATATATTTACTGCTGAACATGCATAGAAAGAGTTATCACTGAAGCTAGTACATTGTGATATTAATTTCTGGGGAAGGGGAGATCACCCAGCTTCGCTTCAAAGCCAGCCTTCCAGACTGAGTATTTCTAGCACAGGGAGGATTTGGATGGAAGGGTCATATTTGATATAGGTGGCCAAGTTGCTGGGCCTGCCCTCAAAAGGGTGTAATGTCCAAAATTTCCTTTTCCAAAGATAGAAGTGGTTATAAAACCTCTGGCCTCCAGTAGCTTGATTTCGTTCTGGTCTCACTAAACTCATAGAAATGTGGGTGCTATCATGAAGAGGTTCTGTAAGGCAAATGGGTTTAGAAGAGGGATAGTCGGTATATTAAAAATCCTGTATCCGATTCCAGCAAATACCAGAGTACCTACTCTCCTCGAAGGTGGCTTGAGATGAGCTAGTGGTAGACTCATTCATGGGCCTGTGTGAGTAAATACTGGATATTTTGAGGTATTTTGGAGATGAGAAATGCTTAAGGGGAGGGTAATAATCCCCTTAAAGTTTGAAAATGGAACATTAATGCTAATGTAACTTTAGTTTGATCTGAAACCATAAAGCTCTTTATATAGTGAGGCTTTTAAGTCTAAAATAGGTTTGAAAATAATTTTCCAGTTTCTTTTACTTTTCAGCATTATGGGATTTTACATAAGTTTTTGGTTTGGGGTCTTAGTCATATTTATCATCATTTTATCTTAAGGTTTCTTGCTTTTTATTTTATGCATTGGAAGACCTTCCCAGCACAAGTTTTTCTTCCTTTTGTTTCCTTTTAAGTCTCTCTCTTTCTTTTTCTTTTTTGTTATTGAGCTCTTTATGTAAGTAAGTCCTAAAAAAGGGATATACTAACCAGGGACATGTCCCACAACCCCAGGGTATGCCCTGATTGGGAATCGAACCAGCAATCCTTTGGTTTGCAGGCCAGTGCTCAAGCCACTGAGCCACAGTTCCCTAGTTGAGGGTGTGTGAGAGGCAACCACATATTGATGTTTCTCTCCCTCTCTTTCTCCTTCCCTTCCATCTCTAAAATTAAATAAATAAAATATTTAAAAAGAATAATACAGTCTAGATACGAGCTCATTATTAGTAACATATGAGTATTTTTCTAATATGTGGCTTGTCATTTATTTTTCTTAATGGTGTCTTTAATGTAAAGAGGAGTTTGCTTTCTTTAATTTACAGTTAATAATTTTTGTTTTCTTTAATTTATAGTTAAGAATTTTTCCTTATCACAATATCATGAAGACACTGTCTAGTATTTCTTTCTTAAAGTTTTACTAACTTACCTTTTGCATGCAAATCTCCAACATTCATTTTTTGGTGTGTTGCTATAATACATGACCAACATTTATTTCTCTTTTTAAGAATATCAAATTTACCCAGAACCACTTTTAAACAAAACATTCTTTTCCCATTGCACTGCAATGTCACTAATATCACTTTGGTAGGTAGCTTCCAGGATGGCCCCCAGTGATCCTCCCTTTCTGGTATTTATGCCCTCATAAATTTCCCTCCGACATGCTATCAGGTTTGGCCTGAGCAACCAACAACTTTCAGCAGAAGTAATAGTGTGCCTCTTCTGAAATTAAGCTATGAGGAGGTGTGCCTTCCATTCTGAGCGCTCTTTTTTGCTATCTCAAGCACTTGCTCAGCCAGCTACTATGCAAGCCTGTGCAGAGACTCTTGCCATAAGGAACTGAAGCCTCTAACCAAAGCCACCTGACTGTTTTGGGATGTTATGTTATAAGTAGAATCATACAGCACACAGCCATTTTTTTTCTGACTTCCGTGAGCTTAGAAGCCAACACTACAGCTCTGCGGCTGACAGCTCGAGTGTAACCTTGTGATTGACCCTGCGCCCGAACCACCCAGCCTAGCTGCTCCTGAATTCCTGGCACGTAAACTCTGTGTGATAAGAAATGTTTGTTGTTTTAAGCTGCTATATTTCGCAATAATTTGTTAAGCAGAATATATGATGAATGCAATCTCTGATGACTCTACATGTTAGCTTATTTATGGACTCTCCTCTGTTCCTTTAGTCTATTTTTCTCTCTTTGCACTGCTACTACACTGAATAATTACCTCAGCTTTAAAGTAAATCTTTCTATCTGATAGTATATGTACTCAAATGCTGTTTTTGTTCTTCAAAACCCTTTGGTATTTCTGACCTATTTAATTTTTATATGAACTTTAGAATCAGCTTCCCATTTCCCATTCATTCACAGACATCCACTCACACAATCACCCCCAAAATACACCCCATGCCTGAAGTGATTTTAATTGGGGTTTAACTAAACCTGTAGATCATATTGAGCAGAATTGACATCTCTAAAATGGTGAATATTTTCATCCATGAACATCCCTCAACTTATTCAGGTCTTTTAAAAATATCCCCACAATCGAGTAAGCAGATGTAATATTATAACATTGTACATCTGAAATTTATGTTATTAACCAATGTTACCCAAATAAATTTAACTAGACATTTTCACAAAAATCACTGACAGTGATAAAAAAACCTATTTATGTTACTTAAAGAGGTACACAGTTGAAATCTCTTACATAGTTCATTTAATTTGAAGTTTTTGACGCTATTAAAATAAAAATACACCAGCTTTCTTTCTTATTGTTTATTGCTGATGTATGGAAATGAAAGTATAGTCTGTTACTTTACTAATACCATAATTAATTGTCATACTTTCCTCAAAAGTTCCTTTGGATTTTCTATAGTACAATCACAGTTATCTACAAAAAGTGACAATTTTATTTCTTCCTATCATATATTAGCCCTTTTATTCTTTTTATTTTTACATGGCACTTATCAGGACGTTGGTTCAATTTGAAATAGAGGTGGTTATATTACACATCAACTTATTCCCCTTTGTATTTATTATATTTTTACCACAGAGGGAAATGTTTCAATTCATGAATACATGGGATGTTTGATATAGTTAATTTTTTCTTAGTAGAAATTCTTTATCAAATTAAAGACATTGTCTTTAATTCTTACTTTACTAAGAACTTTTATTTTTAATTTTTATTTATTTTCAAATCTTTATTACATTTTCCCATTACCATTTAGTCCCTTTATACACAACTCCCCTCCCCCCAGTAATCACACTTGCCCACATCCATGAGTCCTGGATTCTCAGACTTTTCCAATATTTTCTCTGTAATACTAAAATTTCATAATTTTTCCTTTCTTTTCTTTTCCCATGTATAGTGATGAATTTCAATGATGTTTACAATTCTGTATATTTCAAAAATCTTTATTTTAAAACTTAAACTTACAGATGAGTTGAAATAATTGTACAGGGAACACCTATATTCCCACCACCTATACTATATAACAGCTAATTTTTTGCTATAATTGCCTCAACAGATAATATTACATTTCCTCATGTATCAATTCATAATTAAAAAATAACATTGAATGTTAAATTAATCCTGGATTAAATTCCCCTTGGTTGATATATTATCTTTATTATTATTTTGTTAGGTATTTGTATCTGTCTTTGGAAATTGTCCATGCATTTCTTTTTCTTTGTAAATGGTCTTGTCACATTTTTGGACTCAATATATGTTAACCTCAGAAAATGAATATTCAAGAATTCCCCTTTCACTATCATTGGGGAAAGCTTATATAAAAACATACACTGAAGAAAAGAAAGCCTTTTCAATAAATGGTGCTGGGAAAATTGGAAAGTCACATGCAAAAAGATTGAAACTAGACTGCTATTTGTCATCATACAGAAAAATTAATTCAAAATGGATCAAAGACCTAAATATAAGATCTGAAACAATACATTGCATGGAACAAAACATAGGTACTAGACTTATCAACCTTGATCTTAGAAAGAAGTTTACCAATTTGAGCTCAAAGGCAAAGGAAGAAAAAGCAAAAATAAATGAGTGGGGCTCTATCAAACTAAAAACCTTTTTGTACAGTATAAGAAACTGTCAGTGAAATAAGAATGCAACCCACAAAATGTGTGAAGATATTTGCAAACAACAACTCTAATAAGGGGTTAATATCAAAATATATAAGGAAGTAATATAACTCACAACAATACAAACAGACAAACAATCCCATCACAAAATAGAGGATCTGAACAGACACTTCTCCCAAGAATACATACAAATGGCCAACAGATATATGAAAAGCAGTTCAACTTTACTAGCTGTTAGGGAGATGCAAATGAAAACTACAGTAAGATATGACATCACACCTGTTAGAATAGGTATGTCAGTAAGATAAGTGACAAGTGTTGGAGAGGATGTGGAGAAAAAGGACCTCTACATTGCTGGTGGGAATGTAAACTAGGGGGAATGTACAGGAAAACAGTATGGTGGCTCCTCAAAAATTAAGAATAGAGTTACCACATGACCTAGCAACCCCTCTTCTGGAAATCTAAAAAAGAAAGAAAGAACACATTTATTTGTAAAGATATATGTACTCTTATATTCATCTCAGCATTATTCACAGTGACAAAGACATGGAAACAACAGAAGAGTCCTTTGATAGATAACTGGATAAAGAGGATGCAGTACCTATAGACAAGGAAATACCACTCAGCCATAAGAAATGATGCAATTCTCCCATTGTGACAATGTGAATGGAACTTGAGAATATCAAGCTAAGTAAAATAAGTCAGACTGAAAAGTCAAGAACCATATGATTATACTCATGTGTGGGATATAAAACTGAAAGCAACAAATGAGCAAACAAGACAAACAAAAACTCGTAGACACAGATAACAGTATAGTTGTTACCAGACGGAAAAGGGTGGGGGCGAGGTGGAAAGAGTGAAGGGGATCAAACATATGGTAACAAAGGAGACTGGGCAGTATATGGTAAACACACAATACAGAATACAGATGATGTATGATAGAATTATACATTTAAAACTTATATAAATTTATTCCAATGTCACCACAATAAATTCAATTTAAAATGGTGATATAAGCCTCCTTAATTTTGGGAGAAATTCTGTAATGTAGTCAGCCTAGACTGGAATTTTCTTTTAGGGAAGGTTTCAAATAATGAATTAAATTTATTTAATAAATGTAAGTATTTAGGGTTTTTATTCTCTTTTTCAATTTTGTTAGGATATCTTTTTGGAAAAAAAAAGTCCTGTTCCAAATTTCAGCTTTAATGGAGTTAAATTACTCATATTTTTCAATTGAGTTTTTAATTTCTATGAAATCTATAGTGATAGCACCATTGTCTTTCTTGTTATGATTTCTGTTTCATTTATTTCTTTATATTGCTCCTTCTATCATTTTATCAATTGTTTTAGAGAACCATCTCTTGGATTTGTTGTTTTGTCTTATCACACTTTGTTCTTTTTGTTTTGGGTTTCTGCTCTTATCGTTATTTTCTTCTAATTTTTTTTAGGGTTGATTCACGTTTTTATAAGCTTCTTGAAGCTTCCTTGCTAGTAACTGTATTTAAAGTGAATAACTGCTTTAAAGTAATTCATTTTGACATTACATATTATGATTATTCTGTGCAAAATATTACTTAGTTCCTTTGTGATATCTTCAATGAAGAAGAGAATGTGTAGTACTATATGGTTTAATTTCCAAACAATTGGGCATGATTTAGTTTTCATTTTTGTTATTGACTTCTAATGGTTACTCTGATTTACTATACTTACTGGTCAGTCTTGCTTTATTGGCCATTCTATTGCCAGTTTTGGTGAATGTCACATGTGCACCTCAAAGGAATGTGTATTCTGTTATGTTGGGGTAAAATACTCTTTCAAACAACTAGCTATAGTTTGTTATTATCTAATTATTTTTTTCTGAAACTTCTGTAACCTTATTATTTTTCTTGCTTGCCCTGGAAACCACATTTATATCTGCCTCTCTGATTAAGGATTTATTTTGTCTTCCTTTTAATTCTATCAATTCTTGCTTTGTATATTTTGAAGCTATTCCAAGTGATAGAGCTAAATTAGAATGGTTTGCTTGTTTTTTCCTAGCAAAATGATGTCTTACCATTTCAAAATATTTCCTTTTATCTCTATTAACATTTCTTTACTTGGAGTCTACATTAATATTAGCATGTCTTCAACTTCTGGTTTTGTTAACAATGTTTGCAAAGTGTATCTTTTTCCACCTTTTTGCTTCCAATGTTTTTGTACCTTATATTTAAGGGATATCTCATGTAAGTAGAAAGTTTCATTTTTTAGTCAAGTTGATATTTTTCCTTTTAATTAAACTATTTAGTTTTTAATGTAATTAATAAAAGTGTTGGTTTATATATACCATCTAACTATTGGTATTTCCTTTCACCCACATTTTAGTTTGATTTTTTCCATTTCTTCTTATATATTAATGAATATATTTCTTAGCTTCATATTTAAAAAAAAGTTTGTTAACTATATTTATACTCTTAAATGCTTACCTTACAGGTCACAGCATACATACTCAATTTAATACAATCTAATACAAATCATTAACATTCAACTTGTCCAATATAGTAGAACCTTAGAACACTTGATTTCCACTATCCTCCACTTACCTTTGTATATTGTTAAGTACATATTTTTGCTTATATTTTAGTTTGCAGAGCATTTACTATTACTGCTTTATATTGTCATTTCTTATTTAAATGTATTCATATATTTACTCTTACAATATTCTTCATTCCTTTCTAAATGTCTTTGTATCTTGCTGAGAATTCTTCGCTCTGTTTTTAGTAAAGTGATGGTGAAAACAAATATTCTCGGGTTTTTTTGGTCATTATTATTAAAAGTTCATTTTCACTAAGAAAGTTCTCTTGATTGGATTTCTCAGAACTTTTAAAAAAAATTTGTTGTTTTGTTTGTTTGTTTGTTTATTATGAGACAGAGGGAAAGGGTAAGAGAAAGAGAGGGAGATGAACATCACCACGTGGTTGCCTCTCACACACCACAAACGGGGAACCCAGTCCACATCCAGGCATGTGCCCTGACTGGGTATCCTAGCAGTGACCCTTTGTGAATCTGGGTTTTTCTGACCCAAATTTGCAGTTAATTTTTAGGGTATTGTGTAGATTGTGTGCTAACCATCTAAACATGGCTAGACAAATAATAGTGCACCAAAAAATGCAAGGCTTTTTTAATATGCAAATGATCTTTCTCTATAAATAGAGATATGTGAAGTATCACACCCTTAGTTTTGTTTCGTAAGTGCTGAATAGTTATTCTTAGGAATTTCTCAGTAGTTTTTAAAAAAGATTTTATTTATTTAATTTTAGAGAGGGGAAGTGAGGGAGAAAGAGAGGGAGAGAAACATCAATGTGTGGTTGCCTCTCACGTGCTCCCTTACTGGGAACCTGGCCTGCAACCCAAGCATGTGCCCTAGACTGGGAATCGAACTGGCAGCCTTTTGGTTCACAGGCCCATGCTCAATTCACTGACCTATGCCAGCCAGGGCAGTACTGTTAATATATCATTCAATTTTTTCTGCTCCAAGGAAATAATACAAAACAAAACAAACACAAACAAAAAAAATCAACAAAATGTAGCCAATTTAACTCCATCCATAGTTCTTCTTATTTTCCTTTTATAGACTATTACTTAGTTTTCAAAAGTATGATCACTTAGTTTTCAAATATGACCATTTGAAACTTTGTTCTCATTCCTTCTTTACTTGCAAAAACCTTTATTAATACTTTTGATTGCTTAGTTATGTATACCCCCTTCTAGTAACAACAACCTTATTTAAGATAATTATTTCCCATTTACAAATTACTTGGATAAAATGTAAAAATGAATCATCTTTTCACCAAGGACGAGCACATAATCCAATCACTGCTAAAACAGATGTTTTTCCCCTTGGTATAACAATTTTGAGCTTAGTTGCCCCAAAACTAAAAATAATTAGAACTGTTTTTTCTTGATGATGATACATTATGGAGAAACTATAATTGTCTTTGTGACCTTGATATTCTCTATTTTTTTCCCAAAACTGATGTTTTTGCATAGTTACCTGAGGAGTAAAGTTAATACATCTTACATTGCTGAGATCTACTCCAGTGTTTAATTAAGTTGAAGTTCCTATAAGAGAATAACCAAGAATTTGAGGAGATTTTAATCCATGATATTTCAAGAATGGGCAAAAGAAGATTTAGAATAAGTTCAGGACATAAAACTGCCATCTTTTGCAAAAGTATTTCTTTCTGCATGTTTATAGAATCAACCTCAAGATTAAAAATTATACATTTTTGATACCTTTATTTATTTATTTTATCCAGAAAGCAAAGCTGAGATTTCTGGATCCAAGACAGGCTATTATTATTACTTACAGCAATAACTATATTGGTTCCCCATACTCCATTCACTTGTTTAGAGTAATGTAATGAGAGTCAGATGGCCAGGCATGTGTTTATAAATGTGTGTGAACCACAGGAGAAGACCCTAAAATTATTAATCTGGAGTTTACATAGAGGTTACTGTAGAGTTCTCTCCACTCCTGAAAATGGGAAGAAACTTGATCTCACTAATGTAAGCAAATATTATCCATGAAGAGAAAAGTTTCTATTTTACTATTCTTTTGTATATAATTGAATCATTTCTGGTTTTATTACATTTCAAAATGTAAACCTATGGCTCCAGTGTTTGATGACTATTTCTCTCTGCAGGCCTCTATCTATTTAAACACTCTATATATTTTGGAGATCAAACTCTTGTCCAAGGTATCATTGGCAAATATATTTTCTTGTATGGTTGGTTCCCTTTTCATTTTGTTGATGTTTTCTTTAGTTGTGCATAAGCTTTTTTATTTTGGTGACGTCCCATTTGTTTACTCTTTTCTTTATGTCCCTTACTCCAGGGGACATAGCAATGAAGCTATTGCTGTGTGGAATATGAGATTTTCCTGCCTATGTTCTCCTCTAGGACTTTTATGATCTGTGACTTATATTGAAGTCTTTTATCCATCTTTAGTTTATTTTTGTGTATGGTGGCCGAGTTTCACTTTTTTGCATGTTGCTGTCCAGATCTCCCAACACCATTTGTTGAAGAGGCTATTTTTACTCCATTTTATGTTTCTGCCCTTTTTGTCAAATACTAATTCACCATAGAGGCTTTGGCTTGTTTCTGGGCTCTCTATTCTGTGCAACTGATTTATGTGTCTTTTCTTATGCCATTATCAGACTTTTCTCATTATTCTGACCTTGTAATATAGTTTGACATCAGGTATTGTGATCTCTCCTACTTTTTTATTTTTTCTCAAAATTGCTGCAGCTATTCAGGGTCATTTATGGTTCCATATAAATTTTTGAAATGTTTGTTCTATATTTGTGAAATGTGATTTGTATTTTAATAGGGCTTGTGTTGAATCTATAAACTGTTTTAGATAGTATGGACATTTTGATGATGTTAATTCTGCCAACGCATGAACACAGTATATGCTTCCATTTATTTGTGTCTTCCTTAGTTTCTTTTTTCAGTGTTGTATAGTTTTTTAAATATAGGTCTTTTAGCTCCTTGGTTAGGTTTATTCCTAGGTATTTTATTTTCTTATTTGCTATAGAAAATAAGATTTTTTCCTGATTTCTGTTTCTGATATTTCATAGTTGATATACAAAAATACTTTTGATTTCTGAATATTGACTTTATACATTGCTGCTTTGCCAAATTCACTTATTAGAGTGAATAGTTTTTGGTGGAATCTATAGGATTGTCTATGTACACTATCATGTCATCTGTAAACAAGGACAGTTTTTCTTCCTCCTTTCCAACTTGCATGTGTTTTCTTTCTTTCTCTTCTCTAATCACTGTGGCTAGGACTTCCAATACTTTGTTGAATAGAAGTGATGAAAATAGACATTTTTGTCTTTTTCCTGATATTAGTGGGAAAGCTTTTAGTTTTTACCTGTTGATTGTGATGTTGGTTGTAGATTTTTCATATATGGCCTTTATTAATTTGAGGTATGCTTTACTTCCAAAATATATAAAGTACTCACATGACTCCACTCCAGGAAGACAAACAATCCAATTGAAAATTGGGCAAAGGACCTATACTGACACTTCTCCAATGAGGACATACAGAGGGCCCAGAGACATGTGAAAGGATACTCAGCATAACTAGCTATCAGAGAGATGCAAATTAAAACCACAATGAGATACTACTTCACACCAATCAAAATGGCTATCATTAACAAATCAACAAATAATAAGCGCTGACAAGGTTGTGGAGAAAAGGAAACCTTAGTACACTGTTGGTGGGAATGCAGACTGGTATACCCACTGTGGAAAACAGTATGGAATTTCCTCAGAAACTAAAAATGGAACTTCCTTTTGACCTGGCAGTTCCACTGCTGGGATTATTCCCTAGGAATCCTGAAACACCAATTCAAAAGAACCTATGAACTCCAATGTGTAGTAGACCATTCTATGTGGGTTGGGCCCAGCTCTCACTCAGAAATGCACAGGATCCACACCCACAGATAGGTTCTCCCATGGGGAATCAGGCCTGCAATGTACCTAGGCCACTATGAGTTTTTCTTTTGACTAAAACTCCCTCACCCTGAGTTGAGGACATTTACTGCAAAGCAACTTCTTAAAAACCACGCTAAACCTTCCAAACATGAGTGTAACCAATTCAACCACTTTTGCCTTTTCATTTGCAAATATCCCTCTTCTATGATGTGATTAGCAGCATTGGCTCCTTTGTTTTCTGTAAAAGGTAACCACCTAAACAAGCCTGTGCATAGTTAATGAGGACCTTCTTATAATGTGCCCAATAAAACAATAAAAGCTGATTGGAGCAAGGGCTGAGGCTTTTGCTGCCCTTGAGAGAAAAGCCATTCTGTCCCTTTTTCTCCACCAGGCTTGGTAGTCCATGTGAATGTCTCGTTTCATCCATAATGACGCAGACACTGTGGGCCGGTGTCTGAATCACCAATGTTCATAATAGCACAATTTACAATAGCCAAGTGTTGGAAGCAGCCTATGTGACCATCAGTAAATGAGTGAATCAAAAACTGGTACATTTACACAATGGAATATTATACAGGAAAAAGAAGAAGGAGCTCCTACCTTTTGTGACAGCATGGATGGAACTGGACAGTATTGTGCTAAGTGAAATAAGCCAGACAGTGAAAGACAAATACCATAAGATCTCACTTATAAGTGGAACCTAATCAACAAAACAAACAAGTAAGCAAAATATAACCATAGATATTGAAATAAAGAACAATCTGACAGTAACCAGAATGGAAAAGGGAACGGATTAAGAGGGGAAGAAGGGGGAGGGTTGTCAAGGAACACATACAAAGGACCCATGGACAAAGTCAAAAGGAAGTAGGATTGAGGGTGGGATGTGGGGATGGGTGGGTCAGAGGAAAGTGATGGTGGGGAAATTGAGACAACTATACTTGAACAGCAATAAAAAAATCTTTAAAAAAATCAATTCAACAGTATAGGGAAAGTAGAAAAAAGAAAATAAACATTCTTTAACTTCCAAATCTTACCTTTTACCCAAGGTTCTAGTTTTTCATGCTCAGAAGCTCTAACAATGCAACAACATGCAAACATTTTCTCTACAAAAGAGTCACTGCTATTTTCCCATAAATATGAGATTATATTCAGTTAGAGGTTGCTTAAGGAGAGATAGGTTATATTAGGTAGTAGTGAGTTTCTCTGTTACTACACTTATTCAAACATATGGTCAAGCTGACTATTTAGAAGAGGTGTCAAAATGGGGATTCACGCAACCAAAAAATCCAATGTATCATTGGGACTTGGCAAGAAACAGATGGAACACTCAAATAAGGATATTGAAAATATTCTAATGAATAAATTATTTGCAAAAGTAAGACTAAGGTTAAGGAAAAGCTAACAAGAGATTGGACACCTTCCGGCTAAGTATAGTGGTCAACTATGATCAACTTGGAGTTGAAGGAGTAGAGGGAGTGAGTGATTGTCAGAACCAAGAGATCCCTTTTCCTTCTTCTGCAGGAGAGGGCCACATACAGGTACTAAAGCCTTAGAAGAAGACAATAATCATTGTGACCTCCTGTGTTCTCGCAGAGAGAAAACAAGGGAAATAAATATCTTGACATCTCTCTGATACTTTCAAGACCCCCAACCTCAGCCTTCTGCTAGGATCTTCATTTGGCAAATCCAACATACCATCAGAAAGCAAGTACACAAACTGATTGAGTACACAGGGTCACTCAGCCACTCAGTGCACAGAGACTTCCAGGGAGAAGACACCTGGTTGGTAAGGCAGTGGAGCACCTAGCCTCAACTCTTATAAGTACTTGACAATGTTACTAAACCTTGAAAGTCTCTGATTCTGAGAAGGGTTAATTCTATCACATTCTTTCAAGCAAAGTCTCACAGTTGAAAGAAACATTTAAAGGCATGAGGAAATAATTGCTGTATAGAAGTGGATATTTATAAGTCAGGCATTAAATAAAAATGGATATAACTTGATAGCAAAAATTAAATGTCCACTGATGGAGAAGGCTAAGTTTCACTTGCCCCTGGCTCATTTGACCCATGCATATTATTCTAACATCATCAGGATCGACCATCAGCCAGTTCGTTTTCAACTCATTTCTTACCTTCAGCAGACACTTAAGAGTCAGGGATCTGTACCATGTTGGCTGGATGAAAGGAGGCCCAGCGGTGGGTGCCAGTAGCATACTGATGAAACTACATTATGAGACATCTCACTCTTTATCTGTGAGGCTTTACAGAAAAGACTTCACAGACAGTACCATATGTCTGTGAGAAACAATATCTACTCAAGGGTTTGAGAAGAAGCAAGTGTAAAAGCTACTAATTTCTCATGTTTTTAGTTTAAAATCTGTACTGGTGCATCTACTGGTACATCATTATAGCTGATATAAAAATGCTCTTATCTGTCATTTTTGTTTCATTTGAAATTTTGACTGACAATCAATAGTAATGCAATCCAGATATTCAAAGCAATTTTATGCTGCCTTCTGTCATAAATTAAAATGTTCCATTAACTAAACAAATTCTCAATGGCATAAATCAACCCACAGTAAGTAAATCACAGTTAGTGAAAACCAAATTGTAACTCCATAAAAATGATTAAGTGCTGGCAAGATACAGTGATATATCATCTGTGGTGAAGAGCATGATTATTCAATATCTGCATGCTGTAGTTCAGATGGGCTAATTTCCTCCATGTTAGGTATTTTCATTGTATTTTAAGAAATAAACGTATATCACATAAAAATTTGTATTTTTTTAGAATGTTTTGTTATATAGCCTTCTCATTAGAGTATACTTTGAAATATGGCTGATGGTTGGCTTCACAAATTTGAAAACCTATAATGGTTAATACATTTCCCCTAAGATGGAAATAATCTTTCTGTCAGTAGTATCAATCATTTCTAAATTATAAAATGTATTCTCTCCAAAATGTTATAAACACTATCAGATTACTTTCAGTTATTCCTCTTATAAACTCAGGTTTTCATTAGTTTTTTAACTGAATAAAGCATGACAATTTTTCAGATTAGTATATGGATATACTAAACCTATATTTAATAGCTTTTAAAAACATTGAACTAATGATTATATAGATCTAAAACAATAAGCAAATAAGTACAAAATATTTATTTGTACAAAGCACTGGGAAACTTTAACTGTTACTTTCTAATGAACTTTAATAAACTCTTCACATAGGCTACTTAACTTCCTAACTAATCTTCTGGTTTCTATGTTTAAACATCAACATTCTATTCTTTATAAAACAATGGAAGTGATAGTGTTAAACATATAATTTAGATCACAATATTCTCTACTAAACATCCTCTTATGGTTTCTAACAAAATGCAAACTATAAAATCCTCACAATTGTACAAGACCCTACATCTTCCTGTCATTCTCAAGCCTCATCTTCTTTTTTTTTTAAGATTTTATTTATTTATTTTTAGAGAGGGAAGGGAGGGGGAGAGAGAGAGAGAGAAACATCAGTGTGCGGTTGCTGGGGGACATGGCCTGCAACCTAGGCATGTGCTCTGAATGGGAATCGAACCTGCAATGCCTGGTTCGCAGCCTGCGCTCAATCTACTGAGCTACACCAGCCAGGGCTTCATCTTCTACTCTTGTAGTTGCTCCATGTGCTTCTCATGCAGGCTTCATTGTTATTTTTTAAGTTTACCAATTAACTCAGTTGTGGTAGTTATATATATTATAATTATGTGTAATTATATACTATATATTATAATTATATATGATATATATAGTGTGTATATATATTGCCATATATACCACTTGTATACCAATTGTGTGTGTGTGTGTGTGTGTGTGTAATGGTATACTACAAAATTCACATTGTGCAATCTAAATATATACAATTGCTAATTTGTCAATCACAAATAACTGGAAAAGTAATTTTTAAAAAGTAAAAATAAACCCACCAAGATGGCCCTTATCAGCCTTCCCTAACCCAACTTATACTTGATATTCTCTTCTCCCACATATTCACCTTATTATATCACTTACCTTATTCAAATTTCTTCTCCATTGTCATCTTCCCAGAGGGACTGTCCTTAGTCATTCTATTTGAATTGTTAGACTTTATCACTTATTCTTTTACCAAACCTCATTTTACATATTTTATGATAATTTCATTATATAAATTATATGTGTGCATTAATTATATAATTTATTTAATGTCTGCCTCCCTTGATAGTATATAAGTTCCATATAGCTACTTTTATTTACTTACAGCATAAACAGGGTCTGGCTTTTAACAAAAATTTAGAAAATATTTGGTGAACTAATTAATAAATATGAGTCATTGAAATATATTTATTAAAGTTATAATCTATTTCTGTTGTTATATTGCAACATATGTTAGTTGTTGAATACTATATGAGGAGTTGATGGTTGGTGCATTTTCCCAGAAACCTTATATAATTCTGTGCTTATAGAGTCAGTGAGACCCCTATCCCAGACCCATACCTCATGCCACTGGACACTTGGACTTCATCAATGTCTAAGTCTGGGGTCAACAGTGCTATGTTGTCCCCAGGCTAAGGCCAGGTACCATGTGCTTATTTTTTATTATTAGGACTCTTTAGTGCTTGGGACTAACCATCTAGGAATTCTACTTGGTGGCCCCAGTTTCCATCTTTCTTACCATTGGATTGTTTTCCTTCTTCTAACCATCCCCATCCCCACAATCCCTAGAGCACTGATGAAGAGCTCTGAGACTGGTACCTCTGTGGTCAAACCAGAGATGATTTCCATGTGGTTGCCTAGCAAAAAGTGTTATTTTGTGGAATTGTCTGTGATTGGGTTGTCAGACAGGTGCTGATCCATTGGTGTTTGGTAACTTGTTTATGGTGGACACAAAACATATTCAGGGGCTGAGTTACCGACATTCCATTGCTCCCCTTTGGGATTGAGCTTCTGTGTGGGCCCTTGAGTTGTTTTCATTTCTCCATGTTACAAAGTAGTGCCACCTCTATTCTAGACCACTTGAGGGGAGTAGAGTGGTAGCAGGCATCTATTATTTACTCTGTGAAATCTTATTTCTAGTACCAAAGGAATTGCCTGATCCTTCCACAAGCTCCGATGTCCTCTGCAAACTTTTGAGAACATTGCCCTACAACATCAAAATGTCCTTATTGACTTTCTCCAAAGTGGTGATATTATGCTTTCCTGGGTGGTCCTTGGCCATGCTGGATGAGGAATGCACAGTTTTTGCTTAAATTATACTATTCTTCTCCTTTTATTCATGGGCTCCTTACCTGTGCTAACCACAGTATTTTGGAAGCAGATGCAGCAAACACTAGAAGAGACTGCATTCTAGAATTCAGTCATTAGGGTCTTAAAGAGTTCAAGAAAAGACAAAATTAGACAGTGTTTTATTTTACAGTTTTTGCTATCAAATTTATAGCACTGTTAATATAAATTAGAAAATTAATTATCTTTAATATTTCTTTCATTCCCTTGGAAGATTTGCATTTTTGAAAAGGTGTTTGGAAGCCAGTATTCACAGATGTTACAATTACTATGCAGTAATAGGTTAGCAAGCATTAAATAAGTGGTATCAGGGAACTTCAGTATCAAAAATCTCTGTATTGCTTTAATAGACATAGATTTGAATGGCCATGGCATTATGGACTCATAATAGCATTGTTTCCATTTTCTACTTGTGGGAGAAATGAACTTAGCCAGGAATGGCATGCTTGATAATAAAGTATATTGAGGCCCTAGTTTCCAGATCTGAACAGGAATAGATACTGCAAAGTGTTTTCAGGTACAATGGTTGGAAAATAACCAGATAATAACCACCTACTTTCTACTCATTATTATAAGACTTTATACATGAATTAATATACTTCAAATAATATTATATATTTTACAATGCATTTTAATATAAACTTATTTATATAAACTGGATTCTTCAAAATGATTTATTCAGAGTCTTACAAATCTTAGTGACCTTCCATAATATGTGACAGTTTAGACTCCAAATCTAACAGCCTTCAAAACATCTAGATATCCCCTTTTCCTAGATGTTATTGTCATAATAAATAGTTGCAGATTCCTTTCGGCAAGAATTGAAGAAATGTTTATTTTCCATATTTTTTTGGTGATAGGGCAATACGTTTTAAGTGTTCCTAATCTCAACCAATGGCTTCTCAATCTCACTCTCTGTGTCAGATCCAGTAACTGCTCAAAGGTTAGTGATTTTTTTTTTTTTTACTGTGGCAACAAACATTAGCCTTTGGATCACCAGCTTTTGATTTTTTCTTATTATAAAACTCAACAATTGTCCTTAATTATTGCCCACATAATCTTATCCTAAGAGCATCATTATTTACTCCCAAACCCATAGCTTCTGGCAGGTGAAATGCTACCAGTTTTCAATAAATCCTTGCTATTTCTTATGAGAATTAAATCCACCTTGCTTCTGATAATTGCTGCCATTTGGCCTCTGAGAGTCCAAAATTTCTTCATTTTCACTGATAACAGGAGTCCCAGTACTAAGCAAAATCCCATTTGCCAGCCCTGGTCTTTGAGAATAGCCACAAAGAAGCTTTTCAAGGATAGTGGTACCTTTACAAATATTGCCTTTATTGAAAGGAAAAAGCTCTAGTCTCTTCTCATGTTATAATCAGATGATAGATTCTCTAGTTAGGTACAATAGACATGTTTAACTCCATGTGCCTTCTGACCCATTCTTCAATACTCTGCTAGCAAGATGGAACATCTCTGTTTTTACTGAAGGCTGTCATTATGTTGAAATATAAACAGCCATCTCAGCAGAGTTTTATAATTGACTCCAGATTTGTCAGGATATTAAATTCTGAGGTGCACCATAATATTTCTCTTATGTTGTAAAAAGCTACCCTCTCTAGACTCATATTGTATACATACTTTCCATTTCACCATCCTAAAACCCCAAACCTACCCATTTCCATTGTTTCAGGTGTAACTTATTAACCAGTTGCTGCATCTCTCTCTCTCTTTTATATGCCCCATTCAGGTTATACAAAGATCTGATATTAGTTATTGTCTAGAGGCAAAGAGAAAAGTCAGGAGGAGATTGGGAGAAGGCATAATATTTTTAAAAATTAACCTTCTATGTGAGTTATTTTAATGGTCCCCAACAAAAAGAGGTAACCCTTTCCTAGGAATAATGAGAAGATCTGTGGATTGATACTGTTAGTGGAATTTATTCCAAGGCACTTCCACCCAAAATGAATCAATCTCTGCTATCAGGATTTTCAGTATTCCCTGTTAAGAAATGATTTTTTTTATAGGAGTCCTATCAAGGCTGTTTATTCAGTCCCCTTAGAAAATGTGCCACCTTTCCAGTTAAATTCTTGTCCTGATTATCAGCAGTCTTCACTGCACCTACAGGAGATGGGAGTTTTTTTCTAACACAGTTTTAGAACTTTACATTTCAAACTATGCACAGAATGAAAAATTGGTTAACCTGTACCTGTCAGTCCTTTTAAAAAGGATTTCACATTCATTAACAAATCCAAGCAAATGACAATCTTCATAATTACCATTTCTTTCCATTCCTTTCAAATGTGAGAGAACTTGTACTTAAGTCAATTTTACCTCTTTGTCCATATCTCCTAATCTGTAACAAACTAGAGCAGGGACAAATTAGTCATTGTTATAGTTTGGCTTGTCAGGAGTTGAAAGTACCAACTTATATCACTAATGGGGTCTGTCCCATGGCTACCTGGTCAGTGAGTGCTATAGTTCTAAATCTCATCCCAAGGATTGCCTTCTATGGCGTCCTCTTCCACAATTACATGTACTAGTTTGCTACTTCTAAAGGCAAAACCTTAGACAAGATTTGATAGGGTAATGTATTTGGGAGGGATCCCTTGAAGGAGAAGAAAGGGAGATAGATAAGTGAGTGTGAGAGAGAGAAAAGTAGGGAAAATCAGTGAAGGATATCTTATTAAGGTGGTTATTAATGAGCAACTGGGACTAAACCCCTCTGGGTATCCTGTGAGTCAGTCTGTAGAATGCTACTGGTTAACTCCTCTGGACCAATGGGCTTCAGCATTCAACTCTCAACTCCCTGCTTTACTGGTTGAAGGACTAACTCCTCCTCACATTTTTTCTGGACCTGTATATGGAATAAGCAATTTCTATGGTTTTGGAGAAAGGAAAAATAGAGAAAATAATCTAGAAAACTGTGAAATTCAGCTGCAGCTCAAGTGAGCTGAAGGAATGTTGTTTGTGCCACTGCAGACATCTGCTACAAAGCCCAAGTAGTTTTACATGAAAAGATTTCTAAACTTTCAACATACAAAGAGACATCATTCTACATTAGATATTTCAAGGAAAAAAAGAGGAGAGCTATCAAGTTTACTTATGAAGCAGTAAAACTTCTAAAAAATTAGGAAAAAAGCAAGAGTAAGAAGTTATGCACCAATTTCATTTATTAACAGACAAAAAACTTTAAAGAAAACATTAACAAATTGAATTTGGCATGAATTTAAAAAGGCATTAACTAATGGTCAGTGTCCATTATCAAAGAACTACAAGAAAATTTCAACATTAAGAAACTATTAATATGGTTCAACATATAAACAAAAGGAGAGAACAGTCCATGTTATCATCTTATTAAATACAGAAAAATCATCCAATAAAAATAATACAAATTTATGCTAATAAAAACTATGTAGTAAATTAAAAACATAATATAGTTTATTCATACCAGTAAAGATACATGTCAATATCTCACATAAAATATGATTTATTTTAATATTTTGGAAAAATTTCCAACAGAAAGAAAGGTACCTATTCTCACTCTTATTATTTAATATTTTATAAGAAGTTCTAGCTACTACATCAATTTAAAATAGTAGTCTGTTAAATTATAAAAATATATATTTCTCTTATTTGCCAAAATATGGTTATTTGTAGATAATTAATCAGCGTTATTTATTATTTGTCAGTATATAAAAATTCAAACTATTTAAATCAGGAACAACTGGTTATAAAATGCAATAGATCAAGAAATGATATTTATAACAGCATAAATATATATGGAGTGAATCTAAAATATGAATATGATCTTTACTAAGACATTACAAAATATCATTTAAAAATATTATGAAGAACTTTAGAATAGACCTGAATAAATGGAGCATTATAGTGTGTTCATAAAAGAGAACATTTCATAAAGATGTCAGCTTTTTCATAATATTCCATAAATTTAAGACAATTCCATTCAATAACCCAAACTGATCTTTGTGGAACTAATCAAATATTCCAAAATTTACATGGAAATTTAAAACTTAATAATAGTTCAGAGAATACACATATGTCGAAAGGCATAAAGGAATTAAATATAATAGATTTAGAAATGAAGCATAAAAGTATATGTGGTTTGACATACAGACCTATAAATCTATTTATCAGAGTTAAAAGCACAGAAATAGAGAAAAAATCAGGAGTTCCGGCCAAGACGGAGGTGTAGGTAGAAACCCTTCATTTCCTCGCACAACCAAAAGGAGTATAACAACCAATCTAAAATCAATAAAAAATCAAAAGTGCCAGAAAATCAAACTTCATGGAACTCCTACAACCAAAGAATTAAGGAAAAAATCAGCCAGAACAACCAGACCAGTAAAGCAGTGGACAGCACAGCCAACTCAGAAAAACCTCAGCGACCAGCAGACCATGGAAGTGGGGCTGGCTGTCAGCTCAGTGGGCTGTGCGGGAGGGGCTGACTTAATGGGGAAATTGAGACTCAGAGCTGACTGTGGGCTATGGCGGGGGTTGCTAGAGTGGGAGTTTCTCACAGTAAAATTTGTTGAAAAGTGCACTAGACACAAGCAGGCTAGCTGCACTGTTCCCTCTCTGGTCCCTCCCCCAACAGGCAGCTCAGCAAAGAGGGGTGCCCTGCCCAGGCGATTACCTAAGGCCCTGTCCCCTTATAACCTTTCAGCTGCACCAGGACAAAGAAATATGGCCCAAATGAAAGAACAGAGCAAAACCTCAGAACTATGTGATGAGGAGATTGCCAACCTATCTGATGGAGAATTTAAAGCCCTGGTAATCAAATAGCTCACAGAACTGATTGAGCTTGGTTGAAAAATGAAAGAACAAGTGGAAGATACCCAAAATGAAATAAAGCAAAATATTCAGGGAACCAACAGTGACAGGAAGTAAACCAGGACTCAAAGCAATGATTTGGAACAAAAGGAAGAAATAAACATCCTACCAGATCAGAATGAAGAAATAAGAATCCAAAAAAATATAAAGAGAGACTGAGGAATCTCTAGGACAACCTGAATCATTCCAATATCCAAATTATAGGGGTGCCAGAAGGAGAACAACAGAAAGAAATTGAAAACTTATTTGGACAAATAATGAAGGAAAACTTTCCCAATCTGGAAAAGGAGATAGACTTCTAGAAAGTCCAGGAAGCCCAGAGAGTCCCAAAGAAGTTGGTCCCAAAGAGGAATACACCAAGGCACGTCATCATTAAGTTACCCAAGATTAAAGACAAAGAGAAAATCCTAAAAGAAGAAAGAGGAAAAGAGAGAGTTATCTGTAAAGGAGTGGCCATTAGCATATCAAATGATTTCTCAAAAGAAACCTTGCAGGCAAGAAGAGACTGGTAAGAAGTATTTGAAGTCAGGAAAGGCAATAACCTACATCCAAGATTACTCTATCCAGCAAAGCTATTATTTAGAATGGAAGACCGATAAAGTGCTACCCAGATAATGTCAAGTTAAACAAGTTCATCATCACCAAGCCCTTATTATATGAAATGTTAAAGGGACTTATCTAAGAAAAAGAAGTTCAAAACTCTGAAAATTAAAATGACAATGAACTCACAGCTATCAACAAATGAACCAAAAAGAAAAGAAAAACAATGAAAACAAAAACTAAGCAAACAACTAGAACAGAAACAGAATCAGAGAAATGGATATCACATGGAGGGATTTCAGTGGGGAGAGGGAAGGGAGGAATGAGGGGAAAGGTACAGGGAAGAAGAAATATTATCAGTACGCGTAAAATAGACGGGAGAGATAAAAATGGTATAGGGAACAGAGAATTCAAAGAACTTATATGTACAGTCCATGGACATGAACTTGGGGGAGTGCTGGAGTGTTGGGGGGCAGGTGGAGGGGAGGTAAAGGAGGAAAAATTGGGAAAGCCATAATAGCATAATCAATAAAAAATACCAAAAATAAAAAAGAAAGAAATAGAGAAAATCCTACATAAGAAGTTGTTATATGGGCACCATTACCAATCATTAGTTAGTGATGAACTAGTTAAGGAACAGTGCTAGGATAATTGACTTGTCTTCTTTCTTTAAAAATATTTTTATTTACTTATTTTTAGAGGGAGGGGAATGGAAGGAGAAAGAGAGGGAAAGAAACATCAGTGTGTGATGGCCTCTTGCATGCCCCCTACTGGGCATGTGCCCTGACTGGGAATCAAACCAGATGACCCCTTTGGAATGCAGGCTGGCATTTGATGCACTGGGCCACACAAAACAGGGCATCTTTTTTTCTTTAATTTTATTTATTTTTTATTGTTGTTCAGTTGCAATTGTCCCCATTTATCTTAACTGTTGCTCTCCCCTGCCCTGTCCCTCTCCCCTGCTCTGTCCAACCCCAGTTCCTGAAAACTTTTCGTACTTAAAAAATGTTGTGAGATCTCTACTTCAAACTTTATTGAAGTGTAACTTCTATGAATACAAGACAGAAATTCAAGAAAAAAACTATGTAGGTGGTAGTTGTTTTGACCACAAAGAAAACAGGGCATTATAATAGATTTGATTAAATCAAATTAATCTATTTTATAGGACACAGGATATCATATATGATGTTAATGATCAATCAAGAACTCAAAGATATTTGTAACACAGATAATTGACAAAGCATTAGCCTACAGAATGTACAAAATGTTTGACAAGAAAAAAGTAAGAGAAGTGGGCTACACATACGAAGACACATCACAAAAGGAGAAATACAGTCAATAGCACAGAAAAAGTCCAATCATTTGTTGTTAAATATTAAGAAAAATATTAAAACCAAGCAACAGCATCATACAATTTTACATTGGTAAGAAACTTGTATAATCCTGATGGAAATTAGTAAAATTAAATATCAGGTACACTAAAATTGATAAATTCTCATTTAGCTAGAAGAGAGAAACCATAAAGAAAGTTTTGTTCATATAAACCATAAAACAAATGAGAAGATAACCATGAAAATATTTTTGATTGTAGGGAAAAGCTAGAAACTATTCAGATGGTAAATATATATATATATATTGCATTATATATAATATACCTATATAATGCAATACATAGATAAACTAAAAACTAAGATCTAGTAAATTGATATGTGTACATCTCAAAATTAGCAATGAATGAAAAATAGCTAGCATATATCATTAATATAGTTGAGATAACATTTAAAATAATATGAAATGTTGATCATTAAATTTATATTTAATAATGTGGTTTAAAACAAAAATAAAGCAAGCTCTGGTGCCTCATTTTCAATAAAAATGTAATATAGGTTTAGTATTAAATTGAATCGGCTGAATAATTGTAGCCTTTTGAAGAATTTATAGTCCAGTGGAGAAACAAAGAAAAATATCCAATTTTAATGTTAGGACAATGACCCCAGTGCTATGGTGTCAAGAGCCAATCCATAGAGCTTTCTGGAGTATGTGTAATTAAACAGGTCCATGTAATAAATCTATATTCTCTTTCTGATCCACTTGATTCCTTCATTTATTGTTTACCAAGAAAGTTCCATTATTTCTATTTCTTTTAAGTAGGTGACCATTGGCATTAGTTTTCAATCAAATAATGGAGTAATCAGTGGGGATACTCCTAGTTTAGTTGTTCATACTAATTCAGGACAGGGAAAAACTAGGCTTATAGTTCATACAAAAATAATATAATAACTAATAAATCATAATGCAAGAACAAAGAGTGTGTTTTTTTCCATCCAATTTTTATTGCATTTTTCCAATTACCATTCAGTTCCCTTATAGCTCCTTCCCCACAGCAATTATCACATTGTTGTCCATGTCTATGAGTCCTTTTTCCTTTTTGCTCAAATCCTCCAGCCCCTAACTTCCTGCCCCCTTTACTAGCTGTCATTCTACTCTCCATCTGTGAGCTCTCCCCATTTTCCTTGTTAGTTGAGTTTGCTCATTCAGTTCCACATATGAATGGAATTATATATTTGTCTTTCTCTGACTGGCTTCTTTCATATAGTATAATATTCTCTAGGTCAATCCATACTGTCACAAAGGGTAAAAAAATCTTCTTTTTTGTGGCTAAGTAGTATTCCACTGGGTAAATGTACCATAGCTGTTTTATCCACTCATCTACTGACGGACACATGGCTTGCTTCCACATCTTGCTGACTGTGAACATAGGGGTGCTTATGTTCTTTCAAATTAGTGTTCAGGGTTTCTTTGAATATATTCCTAGAAGTGGGATCCCTGGGTCAAAAGGCAGATCCATTTTTAATATTTTGAGGTATCTATCTCCATACTGCTTTCCACAGTGGCAGCCCCAATCTGCATTCCCATCAACAGTGCTTGAGGGTTCCCCTTTCTCCACATCCTCACCAGAATTTGTTGTTTGTTGATTTATTGATGATAGCCATTATGACAGGTGTAAGATATCTTATTGTGGTTTTAATTTGCATCTCTCTGATGATTAGTGACATTGAGCATCTTTCCATATGTCTGTTGGCCATCTGTATATTCTTTCTGGAGAATTGTGTATTCATGTCCTTTGCCCATTTTTTAATTGGGTTGTTTGTATTTTTGGTGTTTTGTAAGTATGTTATGAATTTTGGTTATTAACACCTTACCAGATGTATCAGTTAATACAGTCTCCCATTCTGTGTGTAACCTTTTATTTTGTTGGTAATTTACTTCATTGTGAAAAAACTGTAGTTAGATGTAGTCCTATTAGTTTCTTTTTTTTCTTTTTTTTCTCTTGCTTGGGTAGATATATCTGATAAAATGTTGTGAGCAATGTCTGAGATTTTGCAGGATATGTTTTCTTACAAAATTTTTATGATTTGGGGAGTAACATTTAAGCCTTTGAACAATTCTTAATTCATTTTTGTGTGTGATACAATAAGGTGGTCTAGTTTTATTTTTCTGTATGTATCACTTCCATTTTCCCAAAACCATTTATTGAATAAACTATCTTTAGTGCATTGTATGCGCTTGCTTCCTCTGTCAAATATCAACTGACTATAAAGGTGTAGATTTATATCTTGGCTCTCTGATCCATTGATCTATATTTCTGTTTTTACAACAGTACCATGCTGTTTTGATTACTATGGTCCTATAGCATAGTTTCATATTAGGTAGTGCGATTCCTCCAACTTTGTTCTTCTTTCTCAGGATTGCTATGTAGGGCTTTTGGTGGTTCCATATCAGTTTTTGAAATATTTGTTCTAGCTCTATGAAATACATCATTGGAATCTTGCTAGTAATTTCACTGAATCTGTATATTGCTTTGGGTGGTATGGACATTTTCACAATTTAATTCTTCCTATCCATGAACACAGTATGTGCTTCCACTTATTTGTATCTTCTTCAATTTCTTTCTTCAGTGTCTTGTAGTTTTCTGAGTACAAGTCTTTTACATCCTTGGTTAGGTGTATTCCTAGGTACTTTATTCTTTTTGTAGCAATTGTGAATGGAATCATTTCTTAATTTCCCTTTCAGTTAGTTCATTATTGGCATATAAAAGTGTAACTGATTTCTGAATATTAATTTTGTATGCTGCTACTTTGCTGAATTAATTTATCAGTTCTAGTAGTTTCTTGGTGGAATTTTTGTGAGTTTCTATGAATAGTATGTCATTTGCAAATAATGTCACTTTCACTTCTTCCTTTACAATTTGGATGCCTTTTATTTCTTCCTCTAGGACTC